>JABFDZ020000097.1:8248870-8268694 GCA_019775955.2 Pollimyrus isidori | reverse complement strand
CCCCCCCGGGCCGCGCGACCCGCCCTCCCGGGGCGGCCCGCGGGCCTGCGCCGCGGGGGGGGGGCGCCCGCCCCCCCCCCCCCCCCCGGCCAGCAGAACAGATGATAAAAACAGAAGGATGGAACAGATCAGGAGAGATGGAAATGAGCTTTGTGGCAAACACACAACGACCCGTTTCCAAAGAAAAACGAAAGTGAGTAGTGACTCCCACCCACTACACCTGCTGCTGCAGAAAGTCACTGCTGTGTAAGGGTCCTGTATAGTCAACTGCAGGAGGAAATAACTCAACCTGATCTAGACTAAACAATAGACACCATTGTGCTAATACGCCTACCATGTCATTGGCATAATGCTTCTTTGATCTTGATCAGTAAAGTGCAGAGCAACCCCAAGCCAGTAAAACCCAGCGTTGGAGCTTACCTTACCTAGGATTTTCCTGGGGGGTGGGGGGGGGAGGGGTAGCATTATCATACCATTATCAGAAATTATAAATAGCTTCTGGTAAAAGTGAGAAAATAAGCGATAGAAATCCCCAGATTCATTTGGCCACCTTTCATTAAAATAACAAAAAAAATCAAACACTACTTTTTTCCTAAAGTGACAATATTAAAGTTTCACGGTATTAAACTATATTAATCCAAAATGTCGATAGTTTTCATGTTAGACTCCGCACTCAACTAGACAACCGAGATCTTCCTGGGATTACAACATAGTCTCAAGCCTACCCATTACTGTAAATTTACATTTTAAGTGTATATTTCATAGTTGAATATAGATGAATACCATAAAATAAATTCTAGGGACAATCTAAGCATAATATAATTAAGCTAATGTAATATTATTAAGTATAATATGACATGGACCCACAATCTTTTAGGTAGTATGTAAGAATGTATAAACCAATCTAGACATTCCTCAGTTTTGTGTCTGTATGTATTAATGATGCAGTGGTGTGTACAAGACTTGTTGGAGGAGGTCTGCAGAGCTCAAGAGGGTTAAGTTCCAAATGCCATAATACCATGCATCACTGTACATGTGCATCTTGGGCATGTACACAGGCATACAGCTGCTGGTTTCTGAAGTAGTGGGATTAGCCAGTTGAAATGCTGACACTATTATGACGAGCCCCCCCCATGCTGACACTATTATGACGAGCCCCCCCCATGCTGACACTATTATGACGGGCCCCTCCAGCAGCCCCTTTTTGACTTTCCTTTGACCCACTCAAGGATGTATGACGCAGTTCTGTTTTCCCCCCTTTTCCCCTCCAAGCAGAACAAAGACATGCTCAGTAGAAGCCTCTGTGATCCACTGGAAGAACCTGACCAAGGCACACTTGGGGGCAGCCTGTGGTGAGGTTCCCAGGAGTCCCTTGGAGCTACTTGCAGCTAGGGCAGGCTGAAGAATGGAAGAGCCGACCAGAGAGATAATGGCCTCCTCTGTTCCCATAACCTGTCTGACAGCACAAGGGTTCCCTTTTCTGTCACTGACCTCGCCCTGAGACTTAGCCTCTCTCTGCCTGCTTCTTCTCGCGCCCACAGCTATTGTACACACTGTCCGGGCTTAAAAGGGCAAACAGATGCTGCACAGAAGCATTTTAAAATGTCAACATGTTAGGATCAGTTCCCATGTTTCAATGCATGACCAGTGAAGCTTTTCTGCTAGGCCTACAACTTCTGTGAGAGTGAATTTTGTCCTGTTCAACAGAGCATGTGAAAATGTCAAACTATTCATTTATTACCCCTGCAAAATGTGCACTAGGGTGAAGCTAACACTCAAGAAATAAATATTTTGTTCGACTTTTTCTACTTTTCTCCTAATTGCTTTTTAAAAAGTAACATCACAGTATGAGAACTAAGTACAAGGCACCAAAGAAACACTACTGAAAAAATTTGATGTGCAGTTCAGATTAATCAATGAAGAAATTAAATGTATTAATGCAATAAAGTGTAAGAAATAACTCTTACTGCAAGCCCAAAGCATTTTATCATCCACAAGTTTTGCCCACTATTTATTCAAGATGATTAGTTGATGAACGAGCCCCAAATTACATGTCCTTCCCTCATAGCAAGTTACGTGTGGACCGATGATTGAATTTTAAATATGGCAAATACATTAAATATAACATATGCAATGTGTTTCCAAACAAATAAATGGGTAGTTTTCCTTTTTTGGAGAATAAAACAGCTGCATAATTAATTTCAGTAATGTAAAGCAAAAACTTATCAGCAAGTCATATTTTGAGGACAAAATAAAGAAATAAATATTTCTCCTAAAGAAATACCTTAGCTCAGGTTTGGAAACCCTACCTTTTCTTCACAATCTTCACAATTCACAGTCAGTGTTGTTTTTGCAGGATTACCAATATTAGCAAACAAGATCTGCCACCCTGGATAGTGCAAGTAAGAAGATGTGCGACTATCGGGTGGATGAGTGCTGTTTAATTTTTAACATCACCCATATTGGAGTTTCCAGGATGGTAGAGTGAATCTGCCTAATGGTGCAACCTAATCCCATTTAATTAAGACCCAATCCTAACACCCAACATGCAAATTATGTGCCTTCACGATTTACAATATAGTTCCCTAATGGCACAGTGTTATGAACACAAAGTGATAATCTGCAGATTTTATCTGAGCCCACGTGATGTCCAGTATTATAGCCATCGCCATCACCAGATATGGCAAGCGTACCGCAAGTGCTCAAACATACTGCGTATCTGGCTGGAAACGAAGAAAAAAGTGTTCTCAGGTTCGCTAGGCGCATCACTGTGACCAACAGAAACAACACACATCTAACAGTCAAGTGCCAAAAGATTAAATACGCACTGCTAATTAGCTTACATTTTCAAAATACAGAAAATGTTCTGATCAGTGTCATTATAAGCCTTTCATTAAAAGTACAAATTACTTCCTAGTTGCAATATAACTTTATGTGTGTTATAACGTTTATCCTACTGCTGCAATGCAACAACAGAACTGTAGAACTGGAAGTATAAGTACTTCAAACTATTCTTAATTAAATACAGAACTGCCGCTGCAATGAACTAAAAACAAACTGTAAATCTGTGGAGGGAAGAGGAACATATGGGGCGTTTTCAGAAGAAAAAATACGTAAACGCAAATATTTCTCTTTATCGAAGGGTTCAACTGATCCGAAGACGAACACTTCGCCAGTACATACCGGCTTTACAATATTACCACCCCTCAAAAAAGCGACAAGCAAATCAGTCTAGCAAGGTGACTGTTTTGTGAAGGCTGAGGGCTTAACATCCATAAAAGTGGACATTTTATGGCCAGCTCTCCAGTAACGGGCACGTCTAATACAGCGTACCGGGTCGGTCCCTAAGAGACCACAAAGGCGTGATGTTATTATTTACATGACATTTTCGATTGTGCTGCGAGGAGGACGGTAACCAATGGCATACTCACGTGGTCTTTAAATTATAATAATTGAAATAAAACTTGGCGGACTTACTTGCATCGAGTCGTTGGCCATATGTAGTTTTGTAGACAAGGTTCTCCTGAGATAATGTACACCGACAATGCTTGCAGTGACAGTATCTAGGTGTTGAGCATCGGTCTACGCCGTCCTGTACAAAGTGAATAAATTTCCTGGGTACCGACGGTTACGGCAGAGCTAGCGATAATGTTGTTTATTCAAGCCCCTTAGGAAGTTATCAAAGTCAACGGTAAGTTCCATCCTTCTGAGGTGGCCCGCATCGCACCGTGCCGCCGGTCAGCCCCGACCCATCATCTCGACAGCTGTGGCTAGCTTGAGAGCTAGCTGGTGAGGTTCTGTTGTACTGTCCTTTTCACGGTGTCCAGAAATACGTTAAAAAAGGCAAGTTAAAAAAATAAAACCGACTTTTAAAACGCCGAAACTTCTATTAGACTGTCAGATGGCAGAGACCGCGCTGCTTTCTGTGGAGACTGTGTTAAATGCGTGGCTAGCCGCTATCGCTAACTAGAGGGGTAGAATATTACAGCTAGCTTACAAGCTACGAACAAAAACCAATTTATAGCAGCCCTCACAAAAGCTACATTAAGCGGTGCGCGTTTAACACCCACCCCGTAAACAATTCAGCTAGCCAGAACACTAGAAGGCAAACTCCTTCGTCTCCTCTCAGTGTAACGCATCCCGGACAAATGCATCGCGTCTACTCCCATGCATCACACGCCACAAAAAGCCTCTTCCCAGTCGCAATGTGCCATTATCCGGAGCGGTCGGGGGGCTCTGTCCAGCGGGACTGCTAGAGCAGACGGCGGTTTTTCGGGGGCGGGAAGCCAGCCCGTTGTTTAATATCGCTGGGTTCAGTGGCCAGACCGCACGCAGGCTTCTCTCCTCCTTTCCGCCGGCGATACTAACGGCTTGTCCGCGAGGTCAGGATCTCGCTCCAAAGCGGCGACCGATGCTCGAGCAGCGGAGGGGAGAGCGAGAGTCCGGGAGCGCGCCCGTGTCGTCACGTGACCGCGTGTAAGTCCCTCTCTCGTGGTGAATCCACGGATTCGCTGAGTCTCGGTTGATTCAGACGCAACTGTTGATAGGAAATCCTCCAACAAAGGCTTCAACTTTAACATGTCATTTATTTGACATGTCTTCTAATATACGCACTGAAATCCAAATGTTTGAATACCGCTTGATAATTTATTATTGGACATGCAAACGATCGCGTTTTAAGCAAGTTCTGTCATTATAAAATCAGATAAATATGGGTTTTATGTGATATGAATATTACATATCTTCACAAGTCCATATACCGAAATAATTTGTAAACAAGATCACTGTAATAAATACGTGGCAGATTAACTGTAAGAAGTTCTCTTTCTATGTAGAATGAGTTGGAGGTTCTATCTATTGTTTAAAATAGTAACTGGTTAAAACAACGGCATCTCATATGGCGTGTTATGTGATTTTCTTTAAAATTAACTCGTAAAAAGCCGCGCACGTAAGCTAAATAAAAAATCGACTGCATTTATATAACGCTTTTCTACTCCTACAGTACGAGTACTCAAAGCGCTTTACAATATGCCTCACATTCATCACCCATCCACATTCATACACCGGTGGCGGAGGCTGCCATGCAAGGCGCCAACCTGTACATCGGGAGCAATTTGGGGTTCAGTGTCTTGCTCAAGGACACTTTGATGGAGCCAGGAGGAACCACGACTCAAACTTGCAACCCTTTGGTTGCCGAACGATAGCATTACCTCCTGCGCCACCATTTAAATATAAATATAACTGTATACGCGAAATAAGAGGATATTTAGCTACAAGAAACAGTTATCTCGCAGATCATTTATACACTACCCGGATACACAACGGAGTACAATAAGAAAAAAATATTTAACAAAGCTTTGGAAATACATCATTTTCTAAAATTACACATAAAATTCCGTGACCGACGTCCTTAAAATAATTACAGTAATTTCAGAAATTATAAATAATAAGCTTTGTGTCCACAGAGCACCCCCTATCGGCAGAAACGTCACTACACTGCCGACGTTTGAAGATACGTTACTTACTGGTCAAGAAAGCATTGATCAATTCCAAATAGCCGTTATCCCTATGAATAAACACTGTTCATTACTCGGATACTTTCACTGAAAATCTGTCAAAGATGTTTTGAAAAATTACCTAAGCGTAGGGATTATCGTAACAATAAAAATCATGCCATATACTATTCCGGTAACATGTCATGTTATGTCACTTATGCAATCTCGCTCGGAAACTGACAAAATGTCTAGAATTGTACGATTATCGCAAACAAGCTAAACGTTTACCAAACTAATGCTTAAGTGAGGAACATATGTGTAAAATGATATGACTACATGTGCATGTCTGTTTTATATTTTACAATAGTCATTTCAGATATTGTATAGTACGCCTTAAAAAGATCATAATCTGTTTTTATTACTTTGATGTGGGGTGGCAGCAGGGTTGGCTACGTATTTTCTACTGCTCCCCCCACATATTCGCCAGTGACACCAGGGAAGCCATTCTGTATATACTCAAACAAGCTTGATTTCTCCAGAACTGTAAAAACAGAAACAGCTTGATGGCCTCGATATGCTGCAACCAGGCTTGTGTATGATCCGATGCTCATGTGGATATCCAGGTCGATAATTGACATTCAAAGAGGCGGCAAAACTGTGACGTTGGCCATTTGCAGTGCGGGTCACGTGACCCGCTCTTCGCAGGACCAACAAGAGCACGAAGGGCCTTATCAGCAGTGAGCATAGCTCATTTAAATGTAGTCATTTGTATTATCTCTGCGTCAAGCAACTAATTAATGACAAAATATACCACCTTTACGTCAAATAATAATTACTTAAGTCGGTTGACCCCCTGGTTATAGAAGTTGAATTGTATTTATCAAGCTAGGCTAAGTGGAGGCTTCGTAAGTAGCCATCCATCGTATATTGGTACAGTATTGGTTTCTGCATCGTATCTTAAATATTGATATTAGACTAAACGGATTGTCAGAACACAATAGTATAACCTGAAGTGTACCATTAGTATTTATTTTATATTACTTTATCGTCTGCCATCTAACTAACGTCGAATCAGTTAAGTGAGATGAAATGAAAACGTATTTTAAACGAGTTAACGCCGGCATACAAGCTGTGGTGATTTCTCAAACCGGAGTCATCCCTTTAATGCAGGGTCAGTTAGGCCGTTTCTATAATGTGAGTCTACGAGGTAACAATGAATGACCTTCATTTTTTGTATTAGGTGTGCTAGACTGGATCCTTTAGTAAGATTGTCTCAACACACGCAAACCCCATTATACAGATTACTAAGTCTAGCGGGGTGGACGTTATGGCCGATGAGATAACAGAGAAGCTGCCGTTCCAGCAATCCATAGCCATTTCCGAAGAGCTGCCCCCCCCACCTCGACGTAATAAGCGGTAAGTTGAGAGGGGAACATGCTCATTCAAATTGTAAATATAATTTAATATGGTTTATTGTTGCTATGTCCCCCTCAGTATTGGTTTCGTGGCGAACAGCAAGCTTGATAAATTGGTTAACCTTCAGACAATAATGTAACCCCAAAAATCAATTCAATGTTTGCTACTTTTGGAAAAGCGGTGGCACCCCCTGGCGGTGCACAGCGATATTGCACTGAGCAAACCGAGAAGTCCTCCGTTCCCGTTCATCCTGAGAGCTCAGTGATGAATGAGAAGCTTCGATGGACTGAGCAGCAACTTCAGTACCTTCTTAATAAGGCCGATAAATTACAGGGACAGCTGATAAACGGGTCAGTGTAGTGTGACGCATTGGGCATACGCTGCTCGTGCTTCAAAATTGCACAACATAGAATAATACTACAGTCAGTGTTCTGCTTCACCGTTCTGTCTTGTCCATGTATGTACAGATGTGGCCAATTGCAGAAGGAGAGTCTCACCCAGGCTGTTCACATATTCTTACGCACATGCCAGCCCTGGTTTGCCTACCTGGAGTCCACGGCCCGCAGTTGCCTTCCCCAACGTCCACCCCTTCCGCCCTACGTTCGCACCCAGGTCAGAGTCAAAGAATTTGGTAATAAACAGAACGAATTAGACCTAAAGGAGAGGGTCATAAAGAAAAACCAGGGACGGAGATCACTTCATATTTTCTGCCAGTTTGTTTTGCATCGCATTTTTAAATCCCTTTTTATTAGTGCAGATGTTGCGGTTGTCTCAGCAGCTGTGCACTCGACTCGAGCAGCTCGTCTTGATGAACGCCTCTTTGAATTTCCTGTCTGTGGAGGAGACTGAGCCATCCAGGTATACCGTGTTGTTGTCACAACGGGTCCATTTGCAACACGTCAACATCTGTTGGTGTTGCATGGCACTTTGCTCTTAGTAACAGTAGTCAACAGCTTCCTGGATGTAATGGTGATAATGATTGTTTCTGCTTCCCTTTGCCCCTTCAGTGTATCCCATTTCTGCATCGGCCAGTGTCAGCTGAACGCAGCCAGAGTGTCCATATTCCGTTACTGCCGCCCTGCTATCTTCCCGGTCAGGCCCGGGGCAGGGGGCAACCTCTACAAACGGATGCGCTGGAATGTGGAGAGGCCAAGCGAGTGGCCTGAAGAGACAGAGGGCCAGCAGGGAAAATATACAGGGATAAGGAAAGGAGACGGTGAGGACACTGAATTGTGAGTAAAGTGCAGGGCAGAAATCGAGCGGGTCGCAGAGGGGCAAGACCGAGTTCAATATTAAACCACAAGTACAACTGTTTCTTTTTCTGCAGTTATTTTCTGTGCTATGAGGACGTAGCTCAGATGCAGCCGGAGTTGCACAGCAAGAGGGGGAACGGGAAAGAGAAGGAGCCAGAGGCTGACCATTCTGTCAGAAGGTGGTCTATTGGGCAGTGGGTGCAAACGGACCCCGATCCCGTGAATGCAGACCTTTTTGACTGGTAAAGAATCTCAGGGCATATCTCTAGCAAACTCACACTGGAGAAACAACTCACTCCATATTCCATGGAAAAGGATACGGGATTTGCTGTCGTCGTGTTTTAAATAGTATTTCAGCCAAATCCAAATGCACAATACAATACAAACACAGGAGCAGATGTACAGCAAAAAAAATCCTCAATTTACCCTTTAGTTTGTCTCTGTTGATTATTCAGAACGCCAACACACATTTGAAACATAATGGAAGTTTCAGTATGTGATGTTAAATAAGCAAAGCCCCGTGCTTACCTCTCAGAGGACTCAAGACTCTTCTCTCGTAAGTTGTCCTCCTGTTGCTGTTGGTAATGCCAGAGGTCAAACTTTATGAGCCACACTCAGGACGAGCGCTGTTATTGGCTGAGCCACTCAGGACGAGCACTGTTATTGGCTGAGCCACTTAGGACGTGCGCTGTTATTGGCTGAGCCACTCGGGAATTCCAAGACTGTTGTGCTAAACCAAACAAAGTTATACATACTACTGGCAGTATTAGCCAGTTGGGTTTGTGTCAGGCACATTCGGATGGTTGCAGTCTTTCTCTGGACTTTTGCCAGAGTGAGTTATTGCTGGCAAGAGAAAGGACTCGGTGCTCTGGATATGTGGGACGTGTCCACAGTGGCCATTCCCCCCACTTATGTCTTTTTAGGCTACTCTGTCCAACACCCCAGGGACAATACAAACTGCTACTCCACCTGGGCACAGAGGAGCCTTCAGCCTGCACTGCCACAGACTACCTCTTGGGGGTGCTAGTTTCCATGGAGGGTCCAGGAGAGTGTCCTGCGGCCTTGGGCCACCCAGCTCACGCCTAAGCCACATCTCAAAGATACGTTTCACCTGGACAGGATTGTCATTCTTGGTCATTTGTGAGGCGTTTTGTTGCAGTCCTTGTTTTCCAGGTAATGCCTGTGAAGGGCTCCTTCAGTTACAAGATGCCCTATTCGCAATTTCATTCCTGTTACTCGACAGCTGATTTGTTTGTAACTTAGAGGGTCACATAAATACAAACTGTTTGTAGTTCATTGCTCTTTTTTTTTTTTCAAAAAATGAAAATTGTTAAGTGTTTTTCAGAGGAGGATAAAACTATGTTAATATTCTTAATAAAACGTTTAAGTGTTGACAAATGAGCTTTAAATGCAAATGTTTCATGATGTTACACAAGTTTTATGGTTTATCATCTGGGGGCGCTGTGTCAAGTTAACTTGAGATGCAGGTTAGTAAAAGTAACCAGTTAACCAGACTCACTTTCCAAAACCATTTTATTTCTTGAGAATATGGCATGAGCATTCAGGCTGAGTAAAAGGGTAAACTGATCATTTGAAAAAATAGACACAAAAATAAGCTTCTTTCACTGGAAAAAAGACATGTATCTGAGATACCCAATCAGGGTAACCATTCACCGAACAGCTGCCGTGAAATTAGCATAGTTTCTAATGGAAAACTCTTAGCATCACAGTATCTAATCTCTAAAGGTTTTCTCCTTTCAGAATACAGCAGTCAATACAGGAAAGAAAAGGAAAGCTGCCAGTTCAACTATTTCTGCCTGTCCCTCTCTGTGTGGGATCCTCGCCGCTCTCCTGCTGAGCCCTCAGTGTAATATGCATGACTTCTACTCAGTTGCTCACCAGCCTCTCACCTGCCCTTAGGTTAGTACGGATCTGCGGAGGGCACTTTATAGGAGAGAGCTGAACCTCTATTATATTGACTAAAACCTCGCTTTCTATGTGATATGCAAGACTGATATGCACTTGGGTGAGGGGGGGACCCATTCCTGTAAGGATAATCCATAAACGCAGCAGAGAATAGAAGGGTCATGTGACGTATATAACGTACAGAAAGCGAGCAGTTCATATTCAGTGCACACAGAGCTTTGAATTACACAGATAACATTAAAATACTTACCTACCCTACCACTATGACATCACAAACACTATTTCAGAAGTCTCTAACACTAATGGCTTGCATTTCAAACTCTATTAAATATCTTTATTAGTACCTTGGCATCATCTATTTCACATTAGAGTTTCTATACTTGAAAATAAATCAAGTGAAAACTAACATCATAAAACTGGCTCTATGAGTTCCCTCCGTATAAAATATAAATTCTAGTATAACAGCACTGATTAAACAAATCCAGCATAGGCCAACATGTTACTAGAACGGCTTTGGATCTGAGGTGAAAAAATAAAGTACCATTAAAACACGGGTGTTAAGGAATCTGGCCAGAAATTGCTCCAGCAGATGGGAACCAGCAGTCGGCCCAGTTCCCACATGTTTCTTTCAGAAAACTGCAACCGCGGCCACCGGACATGCTGCGATGCTGAGTGACTGCGTGAGCGTCACGCCCTCTAAACTACGCGGTCCGCTGCGGCGTCGCAGCAAGTTCCAGCAGAAGGACTCGCGGTGTCAGTGATGCGATTCGCCACGTGAGACGCATATAAGCTCCGAATTGGACGCTCGCCATTTACATGCATTACGTAAATATGAATATGCGTCGATACACATACGTACATGGTTTCACCAACAAATGAAGTTAACCTGGAAGAGCTTTAGCCGCATGGACCCGATTCAAAATAGTGCAGAAGAGTTTTCCCTTATCTCTCCAGGAGATTAAATGATATGGTACCATATATATGTTATTCTCTAGAGCTACAGTTGTACAGAAAATGATGTGCAGTAGAGTCTCAATCACGAGATCAGAAGATAATCTAGGGGTTCAGCCAAGGAAAGAAAAACTCGATCTCGGGTCAGGAGACTCAATGCTGTGTAACGTGTAATTCTGTAACCTGTGACAGTTGGCTGCGTTTATTAAAGCTGTGAGCCTGACAGTCTCAAAACGGCTGCCAGTGATTAAACAGTGTCTCTGTGGGACGTCAGTGGCACCACAGCACTGTTTGGCAGCCCCGTCTATAAATAAAAAAAAAAAGACAGATGAGGAAATGTCACAAAATTGCTTGTCAGAAGAGACATTGAGGGAGACTGTAATGCTGGGCAAGGAACAGAACTCCAGTGCTCAGAAATTTCAGTAGTTATGTAAACAGTCTGTCTGCCTTCCTCTATTATGCTACGGAGATGCCGGTTGGCATCAGTGATTTCAGTGCATTTTGTCCAATTCAGAATGTCCCACAGTGCAGTCCGATCTCTCCCATTCAGCATCTCATTCTTTTATCATAACATCACAGGTTACCACAGAGACCCAAAACAAAGAGAGAGAGACCAAAAAATTAGGTCATGGCTTTAGAATGCAGGGGCAGACAATCAACGCACCCAACCATGTTACAGTCATAACAGAAAGTCAACTTCCTATATGCCCCTTATCTACCCCATCAGTTTCACTAGTACTAACTTGCCAAGTACGGTTACGTTTGCAGAATGCCTTCGTATAGTTTGTGATTTCCTGTCTCACGCCTTGCCTCCGCTACTTCATTCTGTACATACAGACAAACAGGACATGTTTCCGAGCCAGTTTTTGCAGGCCAGGCAACACACTGCATCAGCATACCTAACAAAACTAGACGCTGCTTCTAAAACGTACCTGATTTTGCTTTTGTCATAAATGAGTCGTTGAGACTGAGATCAACTACTAGTAGGTCACAGTGTCGGACAGTTCAGTCCTCAAACACCTGAGGAATTACCTGCATTGTGTGAATTACTGACTGCAAATCTGATTTTTTTTTTTTGGGTACGGCAATACTAAAGCTGCAGAGAAGAGAATCCATCACCATTAACTGGAAAGCATATTGATCTGTTTGAGACCGACCTTCTGAGGAAACAGACCTGGACTAATACATCAGTGACGGTTGGGGCCTACAGCAGGATTATTTCACATTTCTGCAGATCCTGGTCTTTTCGACCAGGCGACGGCGTTTCGGCACACAAAGGGGTGGCGCATACTTTTACCCACAGGATGAAAATGTTAGGGTATGTGTGTGTTCCATTATAGCTTCAGTTTAACCACAGCATGGGGAATCATCAGTACTGTGTTGTGTGACAGTGCAGCGAAGGACACCCCCACCAACACGGAGAGGGGAGCGTTCCCGACTCAGTGGTGGGTTTCCAGCTCCACTACTGTCCATTCCCCCTGGGGAGAGCTTCCCTGGTCCTCAGGGGAGAAGCTGCTGACTGAGGTGACGGTGGCAGAGGGGGGGGTGAGAGGGGGAAGCAAAGTGGGCCACATGCTGCTCTCCAGGGGGCTGAGGGTACCTCCCCCACCACCCGGCAAGAGGAGCAGAGGAGGGCAGCCCTCTCCCGCTAGAAGGAGGGTCTGGTTGATTAACTGCTGGACAATATCCACCTTTTTCTCCCAATCCAGGTGCAGCTGGGCCGGGCCAGAGAGCTTTGTGGGCCTCTGTAACGGCGCCAGGCCAGGGATCTCCGGATCACCCTGATCGACTTCGGGATCTTCGCCCTTTTCCTCCTCCTGCATCCCACCCTCTTGGCGCTCAACCATCAGCCGCTCCTCCAGCTCTGGATTCGCCTCCTCCCCTTCTTCATCACTCGCCTCCCTGGCTTCGTAGATGGTGCAGAGGACGGACGTCGGCGACTGCAGAACAACAGACTGAGTCTTGTGCTGCTGCTGCTGCAGAATCTGCTGCTGGTGCTTGAGCTCCTGCTGCTGGTGCTGGAGCTGGAGCTGAAGGAGGTCCTGACGCTGCTTCTCCAGCTTCCTCCGCTGCTCCCGCCACAGCTTTTCCTCATCTTCTTCCTCGTCCTCTTCATCCTCCTGCTCCCTGAGCTCGGCCTCAAGCTCCAGCTGCCTGCGCCTCTCGCGGTTCTGCTGCTCCTGCCGTTCCTGGATCTGCTGCAGATGCTTCTGGTGCTGCTCCAGCCTGCGCAGCTGCAGGTTGGGCTGCGCCTGCGGTGCGCCGGACTGTAGGTCACTGGGCGGCCAGGCTGGGCTCGGGTGAGTCGACGGAGGCTGGCTGTAGGTTTTCCATGCTACAGAGCCCACGTGATTGGCCCGCGATTGGGCCGGCAGTGGGTGCTGATTGGGCTGGAGCTCACAGCCTCCTGTGAGAGAGGCAACATCACTTGAGACTCGTCAAAGATACAATGAGAGATGACTGGGTGGAGCAATGGGTGGCACAGCGATGGAAGAAAAAATAAATATCAAGAAAATGGAATATGAGTTGGGACAAGACAAAACTGTAGGGCAATTGTATGGAGTGATACAGATACTAGTTGGCACCTTAGCCAATTTGGGTAAAAAAATAAAATAAAATCTGATGGCCAATTTGAGCTAAATGCAACAGAAAATCATTGAAGAGGTGTACTTTCTCATAAAGACCACAGAATAGGTTTGTATTCAACTCAATGCTTGGCATCAAGAAGCAGTGAATAGACCTGCAAGACATGCACAGACACTGGCAACAAAAGCAACAGAGCAGGGCATGTGGAAAATGGCATCATGGTTAGAACCTTGCTGTGATTTGTAAAAAAAAACAAAAAAAAAAAAAACAAAAGGAAAATTTAAGCAACTGTCAAACTGTTATAAGATTCATTTAAACGCACTTTCAGCGGCACGGATAATCCGAAATCAATGTGATAATGCATTCCAGCCATTAAGACTCTGGGATTAAATACAGTACCAGTTACAGGAATCGCGAATCTCCTGACCATCGATATTTTCTGTAGGAGTGTAGGGAATAAAGCCCAGTACGCGCCAAGGCATACGTCTTGTCGAAAGTGTTCAAATTCAAGTCTCAAGAACTTTTTACTGATTCCTGGTAATCTTAATATTGGACACCGGCTTTCATTTTAAAATATTTAAATACAACTTAAATATAGTCTTATTACTTCCAGTAATACGGATGTACTTTATATTCGACTATATTTATATCTGACGCAAGCATTCAGCTCTATCCCGCTATAATGGTCAGTAAGTATGTCATCCCGCTATAGTGATCTTCAGTACTCGGAATACTTCAAGGCTATTCGAAAGAAAACGTTTTCCATTGTACGACGAGTAATTGATTTTTATTTAAGGTTTCATTTTCGATTGCTGAAAACGGTCTCGCAGTTCGCACTTACAGTGACTCAAAGACTGCAGCAAAATTACGATATTAAACGGATGCAAAATGCTTCTATTGCGCTATCAGTCAATACACATGAAAGTCAAACTCCGATTTATAGGCCTACACAAATTAACTATAGGTTCGTCTAATTACTGATAAACAAAGGGAAGGAAGTGTCATTATTTTAACTGTTCGGGGGTCCTTGTAGCTTTGTCCGTTTCACTTTTGACGTGGATCGAATGGATTTTTACATTAAAGAATCAAGATGTAAATTTGACGTCACGAATCAACAGATGCTCTGTTGCAGAATAAATCGATATATCCACCCAACAACGTGGGACTTGTCCTACCTGCTGATTTCCATAAAATGTGGAGAACAATGCTCTAAAATCTTTCACTTTTGGAGGAGGTGGGAGGAAACCTGCTGTATCTGTATTAGCACTCTCTACGGTAAAGTTATATCAAGGCATTACTTGAAGTATTTACACGACCAAAACCTTATTTAATGGACGTTGGAAAGAGGGTATGGGCTAGAGAGTTAGTTAAAGCAGTGCGTATACCAATGCATTTATTCAACCTTCCAAATGACTAATTTGGACCAAGTTATGTGCTATAAAGCGGCCACATCCTGTATATGCAGTAACCAGTAAGAACCATGTAGGGGAAAATTAAAAGCTTTTTTTTTTTTAAAAAAAAAAAAAAAAAAAGAAAGAAAAAGTCTTCAAAGTTTGAGTCCAGTTCGTTAATACATGCAAGAGAGCAACTTTTCATCATGCAGATAAATACAGTGCAAAACTTCACAAATAAACAAGGCAGCAAGTGGAAAAAGGGGGGAAGATTTATAAAATAAAAAAAAGCAGCAGGCTACTGTAAATGGTCAAATACTCAATGCATCTGGTGGATAAATTCTGCCATGCAAGAAAATAATAAATAAAATCTCATGGCTGAATAAGCAGCAAGACTGAAATGGTGTGTCAGACATGCGTGATGCCAGTCTGACTCCCTGCAGTGCAGTGGAGAGGATATGATGTAGTGTTTCCTGTCAAAGGCTCCACACGGCTCCAAATCACCTGCCGGAGTTTGACGGTCCGTTCGGCACCGCAGAACGGGAGCCAGTGAAGACTGCGAGCCGGGAATAGGTTACACTGGAGAAAGGGCTCCATCTTTAATGGCAACCAGGCAGCGGAGAGGAGAGGGAGATCAGGCCTGAAATGTGCAGTGTCACGGGGGACAATCCGACACTCTTCCCCAGTACAGCTAAAACGCAGAGCAGGAAAGAAGCTCGAGCTGGATCCGGTTGGGTTCTTAGCGGGAGATGGGGGATTTCCATCCTCGGTCCTCTACATCTTCACACTTTCGATCCCACAGATGTACTTCCCGCTGGCCAGAAGAGCGGAGGCTTGCTGAAGGACTGGTCCCCGCGGCGTTGGTAATGAGATGGGGACGTGTGTGCATGGTGAGAGACACAAGCCTTATCAAATGTAGAGAGGGTTGGCATGTGCTTAAGATTGAGTCAAAAAGGATTTATTATTTTTTTTTTAAACACACCACTCCAGATCCAGAGGCCACTCCAGTACGTTCATCTTTATTCGGGACCGTCCCAGTCGCGTGGCATGCTAACCCCTGCAAACATACTTGCAGAGTTGTATTTTGACCATTTCTTTGAAAATAAAAAGTTCTCGCACACATAAAATTTATTTGGAATCTGATTGGGGGAAGGGGGGGCGGGGGTTGCCGACGGTGTTTTGTTCTCTTTCGCATTTCATTTACGTGTTCAAAGAACCACTAATGTACCTCCACAAGGCCACTATGCTGAAACTGTATGTAGGTGATAAAGTGTGTGTATAATTGGGAGGAACATAAAACATAGGCTCTTATAGTTGAGCCCGAGTTATTGAATTTCACTGGCACTATAATTAGTGTGAATTAAATGCACATAAAAACATACAGGCCTAAGCTTCGAACAAAGTGTAACGTGGTTCAAAACAAAAGGTAGGGCCCCCCCCAGTCATTAACACAAACACTCCAGCTGCCCGCAGTGAAAAGACCAACTGGGAAATGCATAAATAATGTTAAATATCTAATCTTTATTTAAAGCTAAAATGGTAAATACTCAAAAGTAACAAAGGGGATCCAACTGTAAAGTGCAGGAAGATGGACATTTAAGGGCAGGGGGGTTGACTGAATGAGAGGAGGGGAAAAAATGCAAATAAATTCAGTAACATTTGTTCAGTAAAAAGAGCAGGACAAATACACAAGGTCAAGTTCATCGTACATTTCTTTTGTCTTCACAACAGACCACCAGTCAATCCTTCAAAAAAAAAAAAAAAAATCAATTTCATGGTAAATAGTAGCTATTGCACATACAGGAGTTTAAGCCATATATTAATATTATAATCATAATAGCAATATAGAGGGAAGTGGCACTATCTAGGTTTTTTTTTTCATTTTAATTTTAAACTTTCTCTCATTTGCCCTCCCTGCTTTCCAACTGGAGTGAAAATCCACAACAAACACGACGGGGAGAGGAGGGGGTCGTGGGGGGGGGTCAATCACAAATGCGAGACTATACGTTACCTGCAAGAACGCTATCAGTCTTTTCACAAATAGCAGAGTAGTACGCAGGCTGGCCTTCGGCGCCCTCCCTGGCCTCCTGGGGGGGGAGGGGGAGGCCGGCCTTGGGGGGGGCAGCCTCCCCTTCGGGACACTGCTCGGCCAGCTCTGCCACCCGCTTCCCGCACAGCATGTACTCTGGCTCCTCTGGGTCGCGCTGAATCTCCCCGAGGGCGGCGAGCGGCAGGAGGTCTACGGGAGCCCCCAGCGGCAGCTCCGCCGCGGCGGCCCCCAGGTTCAGCTCTTTGATGGTCGCGTCCTTGGTCTCCTCCAGCAGCTGGTCCTCGTTCTCCAGGGAGAAGATTCCGGGGCTCTGGGTGGAGTGGGCGTTGGAGTTCGACGTAGTGCAGTCGAAACCGTAGGACGCCACAGAGTTGGCGGACTGGGGCGTATCCCCGCCATCCTCGCCCTCCCCGTAGGGCAGCTGCCCAGCCTCCTCGCGCTCTTCGGTGGCCGGCAAGGTCTGGCAACCCAGCATCTCGCCCTCGGCGTCGCTCGCCTCGTCCGCCGAGGCCGTGGGCGAGGAGGGATCCGACGTCGGCGCGGTTGCCGGACCCCCGAGGACCTCGTCGGCTGGGAGGGTCTCCGCCTCCTCCTCCTCGCCCCTTTCTGGGGCGACGCTCGTGTCCTGCTCCTCAGGCTGCTGCTGGGGCACTGGGGTCTGCAGCTTGTCTTCAGACTCCACTCCAGAGCTACTGTTGTACTCGCGCAGCTCCTCAGGGGTACTGGTGTCGCTGCTGCTCTGGGCCGCCAGCTCCGTCCCGCTGAGGGTGCTCGACTGGGACATGCCCCGGGCGGGTACAGGCAGGCCTGCGGGCTCCACGCACAGCGGCTTCTCCTCCACGGCAGGCGCTGCAGGAGGCTCTGGAATGACCTGGAGGTGGAAGACCGGCTCCTGAACTTGGGGGACGACAGGAGTAACGAACTCCATCCAAGGTTCAGCAGGAGCTTGGACGGGCGTATCTGGGTCTGCTTGCCAGGGGTCGGAGGAAGGGCTCGTGAGCAGAGCAGAGGCGGCTAGTGGCGGGGGCTGTGTGCAGGATTCCCCCAATGGGTTGGCCTGGGCCCAGTATGGAGCCGGGGCTGTCGAGAGCAGCAGGGGCGGCTGGGCACGGTTCAGGTTATCTAGCCTGTCGTCCTCCGCAAAATCGTCCTCGTCTGCATTTCCGTAGCTTTCCAGTCCACTCTCAGTCACACCTTCGCTCGCCATCTCGACATCCTCGTCCTCTTCTTCCTCCTCGCCCTCCTGCCGCGCCCGACGGGGGTCCTCCGCCCTCTCGGAGCCCACCTCCATGTCACACACGCGGTCCTCTTCGTCTTCGTCGTCATCCTCCTCATTAGCCGGAATGTCCGGTACGATCTCGAGGTCCGGAGAACCCGCAGATGCCCCTTCGCCATCAGCCCCTTTGAGGCTGGCTTCGCCTAGGTCATCCAGGCTCTCTGTGCCTTCCAGCACACCTGGTGCACTCAGCTCTGATGCCCCCTGTTGGCTGCAACTAACATCCTCAGAGTCCAGCTCTGACACCAAGGCACCCCCCCGCCACACAGACCCAGCGAGTCCAGCAGACCCAGGGCGGGAGTCTTCGGTCGGCTGAGTCCCACTCATCTCAGACACCGATATCTGCTGGCTGACCTCCTTCTCCTCCTCTTCAACATCACCGCAATAGTCATTATCGTCATTGATCTCCTCATCTGCCTTTTCAACCGCCAGCCCGGGCTCTTGAGCCAGAAGGACAGGCGTCTCAGCCGTGAAGAGCTCAGCTGGTGCTACAGCGGTGAGCTCAGGCTGCACCACCAAATCCACAAGTTCTGCGCCTACATTCTTAGGAACAAACGTATCCGCCCCCATTACTGGTTTACAGAACTTCTCTGCACCTTCTTGTTTCCCCATCTCCGTGGACACATTTTGAGGAGCCACACTAATCGTAGGTGATAGCTGACTCTGATCATCTAGTGGAGACTGTCCTTCAGTCGGGCCTGCAGGTGAGGATGGCAGTAACAGCACATCAACACTAGGGGGAGCCTGGTCTACTTCTTGAGCTAGGGCTTCTGCTACTGGCTCAACCTCTGTTGTAGAGGTCGGCTGCACATGCAGCTCAGGCTCGAGCTGCTCCTCTCGCGGGCCGACCGAAGCAGTGCTTCCTGCGTCGTCCGCCGGCTTCGGAGGCTCGTCTTCCTTTGCCGGCTCCCCGCTGGCAGACAGGGGCTGTGCCGGCTGCTTGGGCTTGGAGGGCTTACTCACCGGTACCGGCGCACTGTCGCCCTCCGGTTTCTTTGGGCCGGCGGCAGCCGTCTTGCTGAGGCCGGGCTTCGAACCAGTGCTGCGGGGGCTGGCGGTGCAGACCCGAGACGCCGCAGGCTTGCCGTCCTGCGGCTTGGGCCGGCCGGTTTTGGCGTCCGCCGGCTTGTTGGCAGAAAGCGCCCTCTTGGCAGCGGGCTCCGGCCTGGCAGCTGCGCTGGTTTTGGGGGCGTCGGATTTTGCGGCCTTGGCTGGGGGGGGCCGGGCAGGAGCTGCAGCTGGTTTCCTCACTGGAACTGTAGTCAGTTTACTGACATCTGCAAGTGAGAAAATATAAAGCATTATAATAGTGACAAAAGAATTACACACATTCAAAGACTGCAATGTAAAAACATCCCATAGTACCAATGCAATTTTTGTAATACTGTTTAAGGAAGGTATTTGTGGACTGAATAAGCTGTGATTAGCCTTGGTTGTTATACGACCACTCACAATTATGTTTCTCTCTTTTCCAGCAAAC
>JABFDZ020000097.1:8221145-8245440 GCA_019775955.2 Pollimyrus isidori | reverse complement strand
CCCCCCCCCCCCCCCCCCCCCCCCCCCCCCCCCCCCCCCCCCCCCCCGCCCCCCCCCCCCCCCCCCCCCCCGGGGGGCACGGACGGGTCTGCTCGTCTCCATGTGACAAACCCCCACTGTCCACACCCCCAGTCACATGTGCAGCATCTTTACTAGAGCCAGGCCCTGCTGTGACAGGCTCGGGTCCAAAACCTCCCTCCTACCACACCACCCAGCGGGATACAAACAAACACCCATCCGATGTCTACAGAGGACTTGGCTCGGGAATGCTGGCGCTGAAGGAACCAGGCCGTGCCGGGGGGTGGCCGCCTGACACGATCGCTGGTGGGGCTCAGATTTCCCCCTTCCAGCCTCACTTCACTATAGGGCTTAGAGCAGCGGTGAGGAAGAAGCCAGGTGCTTCCTTGGAATCCCACCAACTGCTCTCCCCAACTGTAACCCTAATAGAGAAAATACTTAATTCAGAAGAGTCCCATGAAGCAAACAGACCCAATTCGAATAACACTACACAGTGTAGACGGCTTAAGTGTGAATCCAGAGCTGGTTAACCTACTAGGCAAAAGGTGACTGCCCCCGTCCTTGGCAATCCTCACCCCCTCCAACACCCACCAACGCTGCACAGGGCGTGCAGATTGTGCTGCCTGAGAAATTGGCTGGCGCAGCTTGCGGGGGTGGGGGAGGGGGGGGGCGGAGGGGGCACCGCTGGGGAATCCTGCCCAGGGCTTCGTGGCGCTGCTCTCGATCTCCGACGGGCCGGCAGCAGAGACCCCAGGAGTCATGAGACAATAAGCAGATGAGCCACACAAATGACAGGACCACCTCCCAAAAACAAACAAAAAAATAAAATATGGTGAGAGTAAACAATCCTGGTTCATACATTCCCCAATTCTGCCATAGCACTGCCAGGATCCCGCGGTTCCTCACGGTAACTGCTGCCCTCTCACCCAGCATGGATCGCAGGCTCCGACATCCCACTGCACTTTTCATATCGGCTGATATTTGTGCCATTAGAAACTGAATTTTATATGATTTGAATCTGCAGTAATCCACATTACAAAACTGAATCTGAACTTAACAGTTTGAATCTGAATTCCAGTAACTCGAGATTGAATTTGAGGTAGGATAAATGCCGATACTCTTCTTTTTTTATCATCAGACATCTAATTTTTTTTAGGTTTTACTCACCTGACAGGTTCACTGTAGTCTTCCTCAGAGTGACATCCTACAGGGGACAAACTGACAGCTGAAGGCGTGACCGATCCGTCAATCCAGACGGGAAGGTCACGCCTTCGGGAACATCAGCTGATAACTAATGAGTTACCGATAACATCCGGTGACACTCTGAGGAAGACGACAGTGAACGTCGAAACATGTCAGGTGAACAAAACCTAAAAAAATTAGATGTCTGATAAAGAAAAAAAAAAGTATTGTCATAATGACTTTAAGACATAATGAATATAATTGAAAGAATAGGATAAATGCAGTCTTGAAATTCAATTTCAATCTGGTGTGACAGACATCTGGGTCCTTGAGGGAAAGTAATTGACCGTAGATTCACAAGGCGAGCCAATCCCACGTTTACGGCAGTTCTGCAGGGCGGGTAAAGTGGAGGCGTGCCAGGATGTCATAAAAACAAATGCTGGATTGGCAGGTTTGTCATTACCTTACGATGCATATGAGAATAAGCTTTATATACACAAGCGATAGCATAAACATTAACTATACGTCTGGTTAGTATATGGTAGTATATGTGGTTAAATGAACAATGTCTGGCACTGCTGGTTTGTGTTAATATGGTAGACTAACGCAAAACTAGCTAGGGATATTCATTTTACTTTCACTTCCAGTTTAGTTTAAATTATGGCTCACCCTGTTCATCTCATCTGGCTTTCTAGCAGTGTTTGTGCTATATATCTCTTAAAATTATCCATCTCGCCGATATGAGGCGGAAGTCAGTATTAATTTTATGCGAGTATGGAATATTATTTAGCACTTCATAATGCATAGAGAATGTAAATATGACCAATAAAGTTATATCCATGCAATGACAGTTTTGTTTTATTCTTGACTCTTTTCCGGTCTTAAACCTGCATTATCAGCGCGTTTTGGTAATATAAATTGCCCATTACCAATTACATAAAATGTTAAATTTTTGCGGACAAAAAACACTGAAATATTAAGCAAATGTGTTTACATCCACGACACTCAAAATGGCGAATGGGGCATGTTATACAGCGCAGACACGTGACTGACAAAGTTTGGAAAGAAGGGATTCACAAAAGTTATCGGCCGGGTATTTAAAAAAAAAAAAAAAAAAAAAACCCACTAGACATGGTCATGTGACCATCATGTTCGGCTGAGGCACCAAACAGTGAAAGAGACAACTGACAAACATCTAGGGGTGTTGACCAAGGGAGAAAACAACGATGGACGATGGCGAATGGTTAAAGACATGATGATGCTTAAGTGACGAGATATTGTTATGTGATGAAAAAAATATTTATAAAAATTACTGTAAAACAGTATTGGCTGTAACCTCTGTGGCAACAAAGGCTGAATCTGAAGAACCACAAAACTGGCTCCTAACTGGCGGGGAAGAAAAAAAAACCACCACAAGTGCATCGATACACTTACACCCCCCCCGTATCGATCTAAATGTAAGGTTATAACACAGGCGCGAGTTGATATGCTCCCGGTCTGCTGCATGTCAACAGCGCTCTGTGTACTGTGCTAATAACCGGAAGCATCAATTGGACTGGCGTTTAATAAGGTGATCTGTATACGCAGTGCTTGAAGTGGAGAAATAAGAGTGTCGCTAAGGTATTGACCGTGACGCCTTAACACTGTCTGTACTGCGCGCGGTGCCCCGCCACTCTAGCAGAGTACTGGCAACTCGTGAGAAGTGGTGGTACGGTAAAAAGTAAGATATAGCAGTGCCAGTGCTGCTTAATATTTATTACGTGTATGATCCCGCATTTGCGCTCGCGACACCCCGGCACACGCCTCCTTTTACCCCGACCTGCAGAACTGCCGTAAATGTGGGAATGAGTCGCGTTGTGAATCTGCGCTCGATTACTTTTCCCTCAAGGACCTGGATGTCTGTCACACTAGATTGAAACGGAGTTTTCGAACTGAATTTTTCGAAGTAGGATAAATGGTATCTCGAGTTACTGGATTGCAGATTCAAACTATTACATTCAGATATGTTTTGTAATGTGGAAAACTACAGACTATATATATATAAAATTCTAATTCAGTTTCTAGCGGCACAAATATCAGCCCATATTTTCACTGCCAGTCACTTAAATTATGATAAATGCGGAGCGAGAGCCAGGCAGGGGGCGCTGGTAGGCTGCAGGCACTGCCCGGAGGGGGTGGCCCCCAGGCCAGAAAGGGCTTACCTCTCCCCCCTTCATGCATGTAGACCAGACATCCCATGATAACCCAGACTCAAACAGGATCTATCTGGCTGACATGCTTCACATTTAAGGCCGAGGGAAGTGAGCAGTCAGAGCGGGGAGCCCGGTCACCAGGGCTCACAGACAGAAAGGCAGAGCGGCGGATGACGGAGAAATAAAAGGAGGTGAAAAACGTGAGCGTTTGCCCACCTTCCGGGCGCGAGAACGCGGGAGCGTGAATCAGTGGCATTCGTCTGGGTGGGAAGACGCGGAAATCCACAGCACGGCCCTGCTGCTCAGGGCGGCGTCTGGGAAGGGGGGCGGGAGTGACAGATGGGGGATGGGGGGGGTTGGCTCACGGCCCACTACGGCAGAGCGCACCCGCAGTGACGGGGGGGGAACGTGACAGAAAGAGGGCGTCTGCCACAGACAAAGAAGCAGGAGAATGCAGGAGCCACACCCCAGTGTCGCAGAAATTTAGGGGGGGGGGGGGGTCACATGTCAGCTCCTGTCAGTGATTAATGCCACTTATTCCCCCCCCCAAAGAACAGCAAGGAGGTGAGCATTAAGGGAATTAACCAACTGGGGAGAGGCAACACACACCAAGCCACCATCCTCCTCCCCCCCCCCGCCATAGCAGAGTATGACTCAAACACTCATTCACACGCTGTGTCAGCCCCCCCCCCAGCCGCTGCTGTTCCATCTGGGTACAGGTACGCTTTGGCTGCATTCCTGCGCCCGGGATACTGCGGTGGACTGAGGCCACGCTGCCAATTCCGTCCCCCACCCCCGCGTTCGCCTACATAGTGACCTCTACAGGGGCGCTGGAAGGGCACGGCGGGCACGCTCACATGCATGCGCGCATGCGCACATCCCGAGCCACGCCCTCACCCACAGCGTTTGGGTCAGAATATTAATAGACGGCTTAGTGGCCCATGGGCAGGCGTCCCATGCACTGCACAGGCATGAGGATGAAGGAAGGCCAGACATACGGGCCTACCCAGCATGCCTCAGGGGTCGGGTCCAAATTACAGCGTGCGGGGCAGCGGGGGGGGGGGGACAAAGGGTCCCACCTCCACTCCACAAAAAGAATGAGCCACGTGTGGAAAGATTATGGCATAAAGCTGCTTTGCATTATTAAAATGCAAATAAATAATCTATTTGACTGCCGGAAGACGATTGGCTGCCTTACCTGGTTGCTTTGGAAACGGCAGATCTGTCGGGTTTGGCGGCGGCGGGTTTGGAGGCTGGAGGAGGTGGAAGAGGAAGAAGGATGAGTGGAAGTGGAGAGGAGGAGAGATGGAACAGGGGCAGGATGGAAAGGGGTTAGATCAACATTTTTAAAAATGGATTCATAGTGTCGTGAGTGTTCCTGAAAGAAAAATGACAGTGAGTTGATAAAATAATGCAACAGATCAAATCGATGACAAACACAAAGAACAATAAACAGCATCTGATTTCAAAGGACTCCGCTCCCTCCACATTTGAAGATCCCCCTACCACGTTTTTACCTGGTCTGACCCAAAACCCATACAAATTCAAAATAGCGAGAATTACAAGCATCATTTGCATGTACGACAGTCATTAAGCCCTCATCTGTCTTCCAGGCAGACAGGAAAGAGCGGAACAGCTCGAGATAAACACACAGGCGTAAAAAAAAAAAAAAGGCTAAGATGTGAAGCAGGCTGCGTAGATGCGGTAAGAAAGCCAGAGTGAGACGTGCACTTCTGCTGAGAAGCAGGGGTCCAGCGACAGCCTGGGAAGAGTTACTGAGCGTGGGTGTCGGACGGGAGAGCAAAGACGCTACTCCGGGAGTTGTAGCTGGCTCGCCGGAAAGCTCCTCGCGCGTCTCGAAGCCAGACCGCTAACCCCCCGACCTCCGGCGTGGGAGCCAGACCGCGCAGTTTGTGCACAAATGCAGAAAAATCGGGCTCCACCGAAACAGGAAGCCACAGGCTCCGCGCCTCTGAGGGAAAACCACACACCAGAGCGGCGGCTCGAGTCCAAAAGCCTCACGCCGACTGGGGGGGGGGGGGGTGTGTACCGGCCCTGGTACAGACCACTCCGGTTAATCACCTTCCCAGACATGATCCTTAATGACCCATAAGTGCTTCCGTGACTAATGGATGTATTTTTTGGGCCAGATTAAATAAAAACCATCCCGACTTGCCACACTACTACTCAAAAAAAAGGAGATGGCCTCGGTCTGCCAAGTTTGTGTCCGAACAAACGAATGATATAGTAAAGCGATAACTAACTTTCCAATAGCATGATACATATTTTATTGATGTCGACAAGCTAAGGTCAGGAGTCAGGTGCCCGTTATCCCGACAGGACTGATGGATGGATCAGTTACTCACCGGGCACTTTGGGCTTCGCTTTGACGCCACCCACAGGCTCCCCGGCAGGACCCTTCTTGGGCTGCGCCGGGACAGCGGCCGCCCCCTCGTTACCGCTTCCCCCGGACTTCCGGGCGGGCACCTTTGCGGGCACCTTGGGCAACCCGGCGGCCGCAGCCGGCTTTCTGGAAGCCATGGCGGAGGCAGCGGGCTTCTTCTCAGGGGGGGCGCCGGGGGCCTTTTTCTGCACTCCGTTCGACAGGGGTCTTTGGACGCCGTTGACGGGCCGGTTCTGCGCCGTGCCGGGTCGAGAACCAGGCCCGGCTGTCGAGCTCTTCGCAGCGGCGGTACCAGGTTTTGTTTTGCCCAGGCCCTTCGCCTTCATTTTGGCGTCTGCCGGCTTGCTGTTCCCCTCCTGGGCAGTAGGTGGCGCTGCTGGCATTTCCGGTTGTTGCTGCTTCTCCGCTTCGTCAGAGTGCGATTGTAAAGGGTCTTGCTGAGGATCCTCCTCTGTGGCTGTTCCCTCCACCAGGGGCTCTGCTCCTATTGCTTCCATAGGCTCCATTGCTGCCGTGTCAACCCCATCCGGTTTCATCTCCCCAGTTAGCGTGACGATTTTATTCCCAGTTTGGAGCAGATTCAAGAAGTCCGGTCTCTATTGTACTCACTTCTGCAAGAAATAAACACACACAGACAATTTTATTCTTAAACTTTCCATATTAAACATAGCAGTTTATAAACTTTAATAAAGGTCATTTGCGTCTCTTGACAGCGGTGAATGATGTTTTATAGAAACAGTTTTTCCCTACAACTGCAAGCCAAGAAACCAGTCATGGGATTAGGAGCAGAAAGAAAAACAGGAAGTGACAAGCTGAGCTGAACAAAAATTATTTTCAAGGACAAGGAACCAAACTCAAGCAACACGAGAGAAAACACGTGAGGGGTGTGTGTGTGTGTGTGTGTGTGTGTGTGTGTGCGCACGCAGGCGGGCGGGCGGCTACACAGGACACGCCTCATCTCTGCTATCCAAAAGGCCAGTAAACGGTACAGCGGTCAGCGGCAACCTGCACGATCAAACTTAATTACAAACAGAGGTGGAGCAGAAGCAAGCGTGTAAATGGCCGCCACGCATCACGGGGCAAAAGCAGACAGACAGAGTGGAAACACATGGCTCAGTTTCGGACGCAACTCCTCTGTCAGACGGGGGAACCCTCACGGAAAATTTCAGCAGCTCCTCGTTCTCAACCCCCGACTGAAATAAGAGCACAAGCCACTCGCTGCGATCGAGACGACGGCACACTTCGGTGTGGCGGCGGGGGCCGGGGGATGCGGCAGGCAGGCATGCAGCCACGCTGCCGGGGTAGAGGCCGGTCCGTGTGGGGGGGGGCGACTGACGCGGTCAGGCCGCGTTTCCATCCCAGTGACATACAGCGTCACTGTTTGCTCGGAGGTTCGACGGGCCACCTGGCCCTCCCCCCTTCAGGGAAATGGGATAAAGACTGTTCCACCACCCCCCCCCCCCAACCAGTGACAACAAAAGCTTAATCCCAACTCTTGTTGCCAGTTTCTCCTGTGAACTCAAAACAAAACCACTTCTGTACCCTCCCATCCCCCGTCCCCACAATCCACAATACACTCCATTCCATATTCACCACACCCTTCCTGCTTTCTACATGGACTGTACCTCTCCAGCTGCTACCCCCCCCCCCCCCAAATTCTGTTCCCAGTCAGTCATGCAGATGGTCCGAGCAGCTGAGCCATTCTGTGGGCTGAACGAACAAGGGCAGCCAAGGGAGTGCGATGCGCTAAATGGGGCCCGATCCAGTGACGGCACCCGCTCATCGACCCGCCAGCCCCGACTGGCCTGCAGGTCCACTCTGTGGTGACATCACCACCGGAAATGGAGACCAGGGGGGTTTCCAAGGGGGGGGGAGCGGGTGGGTGTTGGTGGGTCAGCCTCACAAAGACACACTGTGTACAAATGGACCAGCCGCAGAGGGCTTGACAAACCGGTTAGGTTGGTACACGCCTAGTAAAAGATAAACCCCCCTCACCACCCCCAGCCCAGCAGCCCTTTCAAATTGAAAGACGGGCTGCATTTCCTACTCTTATTCCAGGAAGGCCCACTCCTCCTCTCCCACAGTGCTCCAGGCACCTTGACTTGCATGAACCAAAAAAGGAAGCTAGCCCAACCCCGCCATCTTCTCAAGGCTCCGTCACCCGTCGCCGAACACGTCCACACCCACGTGGGCACCTGGAGGCGGCCGACCCAGGGCACGGCGACAGGCGCGTGAGAAAGGCTTCGCCGTCAAGGACGGAGGGCAGAAAAATTAATTACGCGTCATAGTTCCCTGAAAATCGAGACATCAAAACCAACCGCTTCGCATGCAAATCGCCGCTATAGAATCCGGGTCCCCCACACGCACCTGTTACTCAGAGACAGGAGACAAATCACACACCGATAAAGGAGAATCTCAAATCTGTACGGCAGGCAAATCCAACAGGACAGGTTCCAGGTTCCGTCTGTTGGGCCGTCAGTGGCACGCGAGCCCCTCGATCCGCACGCCCGCCACATTCCTGTGGCACCCTGCCAACGCACCGGCTTACGTCGCCCCCCCCCCCAGACTGCGACAATGTACAGAAATAAATAACCGGCATTCCGGGCACCGGCAACATTCAGCCTGGCCTGGAACTGCCATTCCGTTACAGCGCCATCATGAATTATTTCTGCTGCTTTGGGTAGGAGCTTTGTTCACAGAAGCCACCACAGAGGTCTTGACAAGCCGACAAGTTGTACACACTGTGCTGAAGAGGAGGGAGAAAGAATGTCAAAGATGTGTGTGTGTGTGTGTGTGGGGGGGGGATCCTTGCAAAATTAAAATGACTGAAGAGCTGATATTAGCACAAACGCTGCCTGGACAGTCAGTAAACAGTGCAGGACTGGTTCTGAACATCTTAGTGTTTATGTGGTGGAATCTTTCTGCTTCTTGTGACGCTTCATTATGGTGCCATCAGAGCAGACTGTCAGCTCATTCCATAAAAGGGAAACGGAGTTGAACCAGACTCAACTTCTTTCAGTAAAAAGGGGAATTCCACCATCTTTCTCACCCCGAATAGAAAATGCTAAGAGGCCCGGCAGAGCAGTAACCCTGACCAATGACAGCGGCAGAGCAGTAACCCTGACCAATGACAGCGGCAGAAGCCACGGCTCGCAGCGCTCGATCCAAACAAATAGCCCGTCGACATTAAAACTGCCAGCTGGTCGTCGGGAAGCGGTGAGACCTCAGACCAAATTGCTTCTGCGGGCGGCCACAGCACCAACAGCTGACGCCGACCCTCTAGGAACCACACAGCTGATGCATGTTTACAGACAGATGGAAAGGTGCCCCGATGGGCTGGGGGGGGGGACCTCCACTGCGGCCCCTCGCTCACCCAGGCAGTCTGGGAATCACCAAAAATCACCAAGATCAGACAGGGGAGCCAGCGATGGCTTCATGCAAGCCACTCTCCAGTGGCAGGAAAATGGGTCCCAGCCTCCTGGGGTCACACAGGGGTTATCGGTGCTGTGATCTACTGGCAACCAGTTAGAACAAGGGGCTGAAGACGGGGCTGAAGACGGGGCTGAAGACGGGGCTGAAGACGGGGCTGAAGACGGGGTGGGGCAGTGCCAGGCTCCCCGAAGCGAGCGAATGAGCGCGTGTTGCAACCCCCCCCCCCTCCCCTAAAGTCAGGGGCCAGGAAGGCAACTGCAAAGCAACAAACTGGAAGAGGCTCATCACTGTCACCTGTGCCACTGCAGACAATGAGCAAAGGCCCACCCAGATAACCCAGAGACACAAGCCTCCCCCCCAAAAGAAAATAAATAAAATGAAGAGCACGGCTGGAGGGGGCATCAGGCACCTGTCACTGGCTGCACTCCCACCCTTCAGTGCAGTTGCCGCTGCCATTTCAGCCACAGGTACAGTGCTGGAATAGCAGAAAGCTACAGTGGGAACAGACCCAGTGTATTACCTCAGGGAGCCCTACACCCCCGAGGGGTACAATGTGTGCAAAAGGCGAGACCCCACATACCCGGGGTCTCTGTGCGACAGACCACAGATCCACACCCACCGCATATTAACATTATCACTGTGCAGTCCCACCCCCCAACAGGGTCTTGGGGTCAGAAAAACACACATCACAGAGTGGGGGGAGGGGGGACACAGCTGCTGCTGTGGGAGAGTTAGGAGGGAGAGGAGGAGGTGAATGAACTGTTTGGGGGAAGAGGATGGGCGAAGCAAGGAGATGTGACCATACAAGGAAGTACTGCTGCATCACCCCCAGACTAGGCCGTAAACGGGGGGAGGAGGCGGGAAGAGAGAGTGATGAAAGACAGGGGCGAGAGAGAGAGAGAGGAGAGACAGAGGGACGAAAGAGGAGAGACAGAAAGAGCACGAGAGACCAAAACCTGAATCTCCTGCTCAAAAAAAAAACAAAAAAAGCTTTCCTCAGACTACAGACAAACATCGAAAGGCTCCGTATGGACAGCTGAAACCAGCTATTAGCTATCTGGCATGGGAACTCCAAACAAGCCGCACTACGGGGCGCCAAAGGGTGGCCTGACGCGTCCCGCCGTTTCCATGGCGAGCTGGTGCGCGACCGCCGTTCTCCGCTTCACACCAACATCCCTTCACCCGGCGCCTCGAGTCGCCGCAGAGGCCCTGAAGCGCCTTAGAACCTCGTAGGTGAAGCAGTTAAACATTTTGGACAGAACTAGCTCACGGTTCACCGGGAAACGGTGGCTTTGTAGCAGAACACGTGGCTCTGTGGCATTAAAACAGTATCACCCCCCCCTCCCCCCTCAAAGTTCTTTTCTAATATAGTTTGCACTAAAGCTTTCAGCTGCACGACAGACAATCATCTCTCAGCATAATTTGAGACTCTCAATGGACCAAGTTCAGTCACAGAGACTCTCGATCTTCCAGTAATGTTGTGCTACTAGAAAAATCCCTCGGGGAGGCTGTACAAGGACAATTTACTCCATGCACAAAATAGCACAGAAGAGCAGCTACGTCCCCTGGTCACCACAGTCTTTCCTTCACCCTGAACCTGTGAGGACACTTTGGTCCAGTCTCAACCTGGGAGAACCGCAGGAGGATCTCCAGTCCTCCGGCACGACGAACTGCGGCACCCGGCATAGCTCCGGCATCTCAGCGAGCGGGCTGGAAGGCCCCGCCCTAGGGGGTGCCACTAAGATTGCCATCTCGCCTCAACACCCTCCACTCCACGCAGGAAACCACCCATTCCGGCACAAATAACAAAACACAGCGGCACGCCGAGTCGGTCCGCTCCGGCAGATTCCTCTCGGGACGCGGCGGAGGAGGGACGGGGTGAAAAGGTCGACATTCTCTCACAGCCGCTGACGCCCAGCAGGCACCTCAGAACTCAAACGCATGGAAATCCATAAATATCACCGCTTAACCAACTCAAACGGGATGACGGGTCCCGCATGACCAGACATCATTATTGTACTGCTACAAAAATTATGCCCACCCTCCCACCAAGCAAATGACCGTCGACTCCTGCATGGGACACACAGTAGATATTCACAAAGATGCTCTCGTCCGTCACTCAGCAGAGCAAACATTTTTTTTTTAGACCATCAAAAGCCTAATCGACAGCACAAAAGATGTTGTCCTGAGGTGCCTTCAACACGAAGAACAAAAACTTGCTGGTGTGGGGAGAGCAGAAGAAAAGGAGATTAATTCTAGCAGACGGCTAGGTAGACAAGAGACCCCATCACAAGTCAACTTCAATACTGATGACTTCTAAGGTTTCCTGCTGACAGGGCACCTTGACTGCCTTTCCCGGCGAACAGCGGGGTCAGTAAACCTCAATTCTGCTACTATACTAGTACATTGAGTTTCCTCGATTAGCTGTCAATCTTCATCCAAAAGGTCAAAACAATAAAAACTCAACGTTACGCATTACAGGGTGGCACCAAACGATCCCAACGAACCTAACGGAGCCTCTTGGCCGCACCCTGGCACTTCTTCAGCAAACAGAAGAGACTTCCCAGCTAATGTGTGTCCTGGGGACGCTAAAGACCTTCAACAGCTGATGCAGTATCAGCCCACGTGACGTGACCTACAGCTGGAAACGACAACAAAAGGGTACAAAACACAAACCGCCAAAAGGCACAAAATTCCAGGAGCCTCCGGTGGCACTAAAGAGGCCAAGCCTGGCCAAGCCTGTGGGCGGTACAGGCCCAACCGGTTATTTGAAGAGTTATCAGCTGGGATGTAAAAAAATAAAAAGCGAGAGGGACCGGTGACATCATACTGGGCGTGGAAGGGGACAGCTGACATCATCTGGGAGGCAACACACACCCAGCTTACACAAAACAGGTCCACGGAAAAAAATCAATAGGAACAGTGACTTCTCCCAAAGCAGATCAATTTCCTGGGTACTGAGCCAACAGGTCGGGCAGAAAAGCTCAGAGACTTATCAGGCTCAGAGCTGCTTCCCGGAACACATCGTTAAGATGGAATCTGCACTACTTGACCAAAACTATATGGGCACAACATTGTCCAGCATGTCATTCTGCAGCCAAGGGTGTCAAGTTGGCCAATTGCTGCCATAGTTTCAAACACTCCTAGAAAGGCTTTCCATTAGTTAGAACATCGCTGGTGCCACCGGCTGCCGATCGGATTGGGCATCGATGTTGGGTTATCGGGTCCCTTTCGGCGAGCTTGTTTGGCCGACTAATTCACTACTGAAACGGCTCGCAATCACGTCACCAGCAGTGCACCAGGAGAGCTGCAGCAAGGCAGAAACGTGGGAAACCGACTTGTGGGAAATTCGGCGGCACTCTGAAACTCACCAGCACATTCTGATGCAAATGTTTGTTGCAAAAGATCGCATCAGCTACCTTCTATACACCTGTCTCAGAAATGGGTGCGGTTTAATCAGCCAATTCCCCTAATTAAGAGGGGCGTGCACATACAGTGTATGTATATGAACAGAGCTGAAGGTGGTTACACAAGAGGTGAAGGGACCTTCAAACCAAGTGAAAACACAGCTGGTACAATAGTGCATGCTAACACTGTCTAGTATTAAAACCTCTAGGTAAGAGTCCACACAAAAATGTCCGTCCATGGTTCCTATAGGGGGACGGGGGTATGACAAGTACCAATCAACATCATCTCACATGCGCCATTAACCCGGATGGAGAAGCACAGCGGTTACGGCAGCACCGAGAACCAGCCGCCAGCCGACAGAGGCAAAATGAGCTCACCGCACCTACAGCGGCCTCTGCATACAGAGCCAGCCGCTGAGAGCGGGGAGGAGATTCCGAGCACTAGTACGTCTTTTTTGGATGAAGAAGCAGCAGCCACTACCCCCTAAGAACAGGGCCAGCAATAAGGTCACACGCATTTGAAGATCGCATCACTCCAGCAGCAGCCACCACCAAAATTAGCGACTTCAGAACCTCCGTGACTAAGTCCGACCCCTGTGGTGCCCAAATGGGGACTCGTCTGAAGACATGAAGTCAAAGTGCGAAAAAGTCAGTCTCCGTTCTATGGGATTCACAAGATGACAGATTTAAAATGCCGGAGGGACACACTGGCCAGACTGTAAAGTGCATCTCACTCCAGACACCATAGGCAGACGAAAGCAGCTTCCAGCGGCCGCGCCCGCATCCGCGCCGCGCGCATGAAGAGGCACAGACCACTGTTTGTGTACGACATTATACCTCCGTGGAGGAATGTAAACAGATGTGTTGAAGGCCAGGCACGACATATTGTAATCTATTGATCTGGAGACATGAGGTGCAAGATCCTGACGATCGCAGATCTCCCTCCCGGGACCGCTTAACTCCACCTGCCCCGGAAAGCTTACAGGTATTAACGGCCCTGTGATAAAAACCGGCCATTCCAGTAATAACAGTCGCCCAGTAATAAGCCAAAACGCATTCATTCTAAGAGCAGGACGAAAATGACTGCCATGGATTTATTGACGCACGTTCGGTTTTACGTGCATTAAGGACTTGCCACTGCACCCCCCCTCGCCAATATGAACATTAGGTATCCGAACTGTGGTAACTAGATATATAGTACAATTCAATCAATCCCAAAATATTCCACAGAAACCCATGACGCGCTTTCATGCCATACAATATGAGGCGATAAATCACTCAATGTCGATTCCCACCGACAGCTTAATAACCGGCTCGATATTACAGCTGAAAACACGCATCCCTATACAGCTTTAAGGGTTTGGCAAAAAAAATGAATGCGTTACTGGGAATGTATTGTTAAAAAATAAACATGAATTGAAACATACGACCGAAACAAGTCAAGATATAAAAATTCTATGAGGTTTAATGCAATATTGTGGCGAGTAAATTACGCATCTAGCCAATCGGGAATGGAGTCCGCTATTTACCAAGGGCCTTCCCGGGAACAATGGGAGCCGGCAGTCGTGATGAAACACACTAAAGTAATGAAGATAAAAAGCAGCTGTGCAAAGCAAAGCAACACGTTATTTAACCTCCACTGATGCCGGCGAGTTACGGCTGGAGCTTTTTAAAAACGTTTTCCAACGCTGTGTCCTCGGACAGGACGGAGCCACCGCCCCATTATCCGGCTCCTCAGGACATAGCCATGATGGTACTGATAAAGGGGAGCCCGATACCTGTATCTATCCCCACAAAGCAATGTCAAACGCATATTCGAAATCTCCAAAACCACTTGGAGGACTAAACGGCTAAGAAAGTTACCTAGTATAGGATTACGTCGTAGTTGGAAAAATAATTAAAAAAATCCTCTATACTTGGCCGGCGATTCAGGCAGGACTTTAAGTAATTACAGCGATATGGAGGAACAGTGCACATATGCAATCGCTCAGCATAAACCTGAACCTTATTTCTCACAGTAGACTCGCATCACGGAATTTGGTACCTGCAGAAAGACGCTACGGGGCCCCGTAGGGATGAAACGGCATGACGGAGCTGCTTTTATCCGATACGCATGAAACCCGCGGCTCCTTTATCCAGAAGGACAGCAAGCATCAGCCACGTTGCAATACTGACTGAGCGGTACCCAAAATCAAATACTGACCTGTAGCTTGTTGCCTGGATAACAACTTAACACGCATGCTACTCAAATAAGCAAGAGGATTTATTCATTTCGACTAAAATATAAGTCGATGACATACAGAATTGCATTTACACAAAATCGCCTTACCGTCTTGGCTGCTGTTACAATGAAGCTCGGATGAAACCGCTTTCTTTCTCTCGTGAAGGATGATCCAAAAGACGAAATGTATCTCCCCTTTCCCCCCTATTTTAATGTAAACCTGCCAAGAAGCGAGTTTCCCGGGCCGGTTCTGGCGTCAGATCGCCGCAGTGATACTCAAGCAGCCGCCGCAGCGCTGATCTGCGCCTTTTCATCCGGACACTCGGCTAGTTTCAGCAAGAAGCGCCCGGGGACGAGCTGCGCGGCGCGGGCATGAGATTGAAAGAACAGAAAGACAGAAAAAAACTCCCAATTTCTTCAGTCGTCCACCAATCGCAGCGAGGGCCGAGATTTATTTAAAAGAGGGTGATGTAATTGTCCGAGCTACCCCGCCTCCGCCTTTCACTCGCGCCACCACCCTTCCTCTCCCGAAACTTATGTCCTACCACCCGACCGAAGCATATTAAAAGCGCTCCCATGTCTCCCAATAACAGGCTTAACCACAATCTTCAGCTAATGAATGGTTTCAGTGGGCAGGCTATGCATTAAGATGGCACTGCTCCGCGAAATAGTCCGGAAGGCGTGAAAATCAGTGCAGAGTTAATATATGTTTTATTGCTTGCATGCTATTTATTAACTATTACACGTTTAAAAGAGGAAAGTATATTTTGGGGGACAAATATTTTATTTCACTTTACAGTTCATGATCAGGATTGTTCAGTTTTTCATTTTTCTTCCCTCACTGTCCCATGCTGTTCATGAAAAGATGGAGTAGACTGGTTCGGGTAGTAGACAAAGAGCCCGGTGACTGAATAAAACCCACATCAGCGCGCTGTTCTGCGCGTGCGAACGTAAGGCTGGGGGGGGGGACATAAGGGAAAGATTGGGGCGGCAGTAGATTCACGTGGCCTCATTCTTAGTGTGCTGGCGAAATTATCATTTCTATTCAGGGAGATCATCTCCCATTTTTAGGAATATTACTTAGAATCATGTCCCCACGTGCTGTCTCCGTGGACTGCATTGTCCCTCATTCCCATTTACATTGTGACAATATCAGACTATCAGTTGATAATCAGTTGTATATTGATTCCTTATCCAGGTTTGCAGTCTGAGGCAAACACTGTATATTATCCATGGCTGATCTGCACCTGTATTTACAGCAGTGTTGCAGCACTGCACCCTGATGGGTAAATTATCTTCAGACCCGCAATGATTAACCAGCAACACAATGACCTCCTTCACTAGTAGCACAATCTATTGCAAAGCAGGGCTCTGGCATGGCATTTATAAGATTACAGGATCCTTGTTTTGTATTGGAAGTGGTTGATACAGTCTTTTTCCTCTTATGTCCAGGTCTGACCTGGGTCATCTAGATTGCCGGAGCAGCCACCTTCACCTCAGGAGAACATCCATAAATCAGCAGCCCTCTTCCAGCAGATGCATAGAGTCTGGAGATTTGGGTACGCAGTGCTCCATGACCTGAATGTGTCATAGGAGTTCATGCAGGACTTCCAGAAGGTGTCCTGGGGTTCCGCTGGAATGTTTCAGCGAAACAAAAGGGGGTGACAATTAAATCAGCAGGGGGACTCTAAAGGGAGCGATGCCGAGGGTCACATGGGACGCTAATATTTTTTTCCTGCTCTAATTCAGACGTTGGTTGCTTTAGGGATGCTGTTACTGGCATGTGATCTGAATTTACCTATCAAACAGCTGCCAGGGCTGAGAAAACGAAACTCGTCCCCACCTCCTGCTGAAAGGCATGCAAGATGGTCTGTATAGAGCCTCTCTTAATCTCTTAAAAAAAAGCAGCGGACAAAGGAGAACACTACACGACAGGCTGTCTGTGACATTGTGGCAGCAGGTCCTGGCATCAACGTGATAATTCTGAGTGGCAACAATGAGAGGAAATTTTACTGAGAAATGGTGTGGCAGCACAGACAGGAAAGGACTGGCCAGCTCTCTGTCCTTTATTTCTTCTTTGTTATTATATACATATTTATTATTGGTCTGGTTTCAGCATAGGAAGTCGAGGGTTATCACTTAACCCGACGATATTCACCCGTGTGTGAGGCAAACCACAACCCACTTCATTAAGATAGTTAATAAGTTAGCCCAGACAGGAGGGGTACAATGTTCCGCCTGTGCTAGCCGGTACTTTATGAGTTGTACACTGCAGTTATGCTCGCTGAAAGCATTGTCTCGGCTCACACGCTTTATAGCGCAGTCGCGAAACGATCTTGCACTTTGAGCTCAGCGTGCACCACGGTGGACACTGACCCACATAGGCTATAGGCTGATATTTTTATCTGACGGCCTGTGTGTGGGCTGGTCCGATACCCACAGCAGCGCAGTCCGCTTTGTCCGGGACACCTTTGTTCTGAAACCTGAGCACGATCAGCCCGGTCAGGGTAGGTGCTGGGCTCATTCGATTGCCTTTGCCTCTGGCTCCTTACTGTAAATTATGCATAATCATATTAAGGGCGGTGGATAGGAGCACCTCCACGCAGCATTCCTGTCTAACCTGACTCAAGTCACACTAAAGTTAATTACTGTCGATCCAATATTTCTTCCTCTACTTTGTCCCGGTGTTCCTACGCTAGTCTGCATGACATTTGGCCTCCCGTTGACGTGCTTGTTATGGTATTTTGATGGGCTGTTTTCTCATTTATCTGTAGTTGAGATCAACTGCAATCTTTTGTCTGGAAGAATAGGCCCATACACACTACTTCGGCTGGCTTTTGAATTAAAACATCACCCTATAATCAGTTTTTTGTTTTAAATCATAATCTTTTCAAACATGCCATAAATAATTTGCTGCTCATTCCCTCAGTTTCTCACCTGACACATTAATGAAAACTGCAAATGAGCAAACGTTCAAGGTTCTTTTTTTATTACTCCATCTGCTGGTCACTGAATGTAATTGCAACTCAAGGTTGGTGAATTTCATACATCATTAGATATTAAGTTAGATTAGATTCAGCTTTATTACGCAAACAAGCAACGAAATGCAGTTTGGCATCTAAAGCGAAACTGCAAAATAGGGCATGACTATGCATAACCGTGTAGAATAAATGGGTATAAAGACATACCACCTGTAAACACAATAAACAATTAAGTCTGAAAATCACGGAAACTCTCTTAAATAACATAGATAATTATAATATAAATAGATACCTTATTAATCCCCAAGGGGGAAATCTCTTTACGCCGTCTCGGGGGACATTTTGGATGTACACTTTGGGAGTGATGAATCCTTAGTCACAGCAACCTCCGAAAACATCCAGAGCGGCCAGCTTACACACGGACCGCCAGGCTCCAGCCAGATGCCCGGAGACAAGCCACCCACCCCGTCCCACAGAAACACGAGACACAGACGTGGGAGAGGTTTGCCAGCGTTTTAATTGGAGAGTCAGGATAATAAAAGGAGGCTGAACAGGAAAACACCCGCCCCACCCTCGTCCCGGAATCGTCGGTGGTCAGCACTCTCTGTACATATAAAAATGATTCACACGTAAAACTGAGGTAAATCATCCCTTTCCTTTAGCAGGCTGTGCACTGATTTATATTTACATATATTACAATTAAAATTCATGTTACCCTGGTTTGTCCCAGTTATCCAGAAAAGGTAAAGAAATGGATCCACACAACTGTACCCGACAGTGTATGACAGGACTGACCGAACTGCACCAGCATCTGCCAGCGCCCTCTGTTGAGCTTGGAGGGTATTGCACTTTAATTACCGACCAGTGTGGGCGTAATACAGGGTTTTCAGTACGCTGAGCAAGGCGCCTCCGTGCGTTAATCCGCAGGAAGGACGCCCTCCTGGTTTTGTGCGTTTGTTTCAAAATAGAATAATAATAATAAAAAAAACAATAAATAAGACACTTTAAAACATTTGATTTGATCGTTGCTCATATACATAAATAGCTCAAATTTAAGAGAACTGCAAAAAAAACACAGGAGTCACAGATTTAACCTTCAGCAAATCTTCCTCCTTGGTGCCGTGTCATGTTTCTTAGCAAACTAATCCTCCTTCCTTCAAATTCATTTAATGCAACCAATTTCTGCCCCTCGACTGATATTCAGAGGGAATTAAACAGAAAAACAAGGCATTTTCATTGACTCTAATGTCCCCTGCACATTTAAACATAGAGGTCAGGTGAATTAGCTTGGCCCATTGAATACTTCATTTGGGCATTGAGATGGAGAATTGCCACTTTGTGCATCACAGACATGCCCGTTAGCTAGTGACACACCCTAATCCCCACTAGAATTTACCCTCCTGAGAACCTACAGACTGCCTTGCAGAAAAAAAAAAGAATATAAACACCATAATTCCATAACAGGCCACAGGGGGGCAGCAGACACATGGATTGTGCTCCTGTGTTTTCATTTTTTGCTCAGTAAGAGGCAGCAAAAGCTCCTGCTTCTCCCCCATTTAACTAATACCAGCTGCAAACAAGGACATGTGGTGCAACATGGTGGCGGGGGAACAGCGGCGGACACGTCCGATCTCTACAGCAGAGGACACGCATTACGCTTTCCTGTCCGCAAGCAATCGTTAACGGACTTAACAAAATGAGTGGATAAGAATAGGAAGGAACATTTTTCAGAAATCTACGACAGTCTTGGCAGTTCCAGCACTACTTGGTCAATGTGTTGGAAGGAAATATACACTATTGTAAATGTACAACTTACATTCATCGACAGCTTGGATTCAGTCTGACACAGTGTATGTCTGTCATAATACTTAGCAAAAAAATGAACAATAATTCTACTGTGCGTAACTGTTACCGTACTGGTTAATTATTCATTTGTATTAAATGTGCTAATGCAGCTTTGAAATTTATACCGTTGTGTTCTGTAAAATGCCAATTGGGAGCTTCTTTATGTAGCTGGGAAGGACTGAAGGAGCAATGAGGGACAATACGGTGGTTCTAAGGTGGCAGGTAAACCAAACTGGCATGTATAAGTAAACCCACTGCTTGCCGTCTCGTCTTCCGGCTAGGCGAGATGTAATAACCCAGTGCTGCCAGAAGAGGGGGTTAGTTCACCAACAGGACATCTTCATAAGTTGTGGTTCTAGAAAGCACAGAGCAATTATATTAATAGCAACGCGGCGAGGCAGTGGCGACAACATGGAGAAGCAGCCATGCGTGGACCATTCAAGAAGCACAGACCAGCAGCCCCCACCATACAACTCCCCAAACAAATCTTTCTCGCACCTGTCACAGCAGCAGAAGAATGAGCAGGGGGAGGTGTCAAGGCCACGGAACTTTCCAGAAGAGGGAGTGTCTGTACACTCCGCTATGAAGGCATGCAGGTCTGTAATGTGTATCGGCTCCTGGGTTTGGTGCTGTGAAGAGAGAAAAAAAAAACGCGATAATCTCTCCCTTCCTCTCACCTTAATTATCTATCTGAATCATTATGACAGAAGACACTTCAATAAGAGTTTATCTGAATACCGCAATATCAGACTGGTGACAAACATTTGCAGGTTGACATCGACTTATGATCGACGCAACTTACGACTGATTGATTTTAGGACCGTACTGAGATCACAAATATGTAAACATTTCTGCATATAAAATAAAGGGCCGGCTTGCTACCAAATCGACTGATGCCCGGCCAATCAGAACAGACTGTGGTAGTAAGTTGACGACAACCAGTATATTACAATAATTTAGCAATAATTGGATCAGGTTCACAACTTGTTTATATCTAGTTGCTCGAGTGACTTTTTCTAACCAAGCACCCTGCAGTTTCAGTTCAAGATTACTTAATGGAGCAATGACCTGGTACTTGAACCAGAATTTTCTGGAATACAATTTAACCTCAATGCCATTTCCTGCATCATATTCATGCGTGACTGTATTCAAAACATGACATCATTTAGAGACTTAGATGAGCTTCTGAAGTGTGAACATGCTGCTGTGCCTTCAAGGACCTCATACGTCCACAACAGCATTTTGCCTTCAAAACGTTCCACGTTTGGTTCATGACTCTCATCACCGCCCTTCCAGTCCACTCCTGGCGCCCTACCTTAATGGTCTCGTAGGCCCCGGTGATGAGCGCGATGAAGAGCGACAGCACCATGTAGATGAAGAGGGAGATGAAGGTATAGAGGTAGACCTGGCTGAACACCCACACCAGCGAGCTGCTGTCCTGCATCTCAGCGAAGGTCACGAACATGTCGTCGCCGTTGATCAGCGAGAACAGGCACTCGGAAACCATGGAGAGCGAGCGGAACTGTGGAGAGGATGGACGTTAGTTCCAGGTGAAGGTCCAGTCATCCTTCGCTCGCCAGACATCATTGCAGCCACTAAAGTTGGTTAATGAAATGCAGCGAGAAGCTGATTGATTGGCCTCTGTTCTTTCAGGCTGTCCTGAGCACATTTCCCGAAGAACTGTACTTAGCGGTAACTTGGTTTTAATGACAGTTGTTGATTTTAGGTCTTTATAGGTCAAAGAACAGTAATGGACTACAAAGCACTGGTTGTAAGTCGCTCTGGAAAAGAGCATCTGCTAAATGGTGTAAATGTAAATGTAACCAGCGGCGCGTTCCATCTGAACTCGTAAATTCCGTGTTCCTAGTCGGAAATTTCAACTGGAACGTCCTCTAATGGCGGAACTCCAATTCGTGAACTCAAAGGAACTAACACAACCATGAGCTCCGAACTGAAGATGGCTGCGACCTTCATCAACAGACGCCAACGCTGTACCTAGTGGGGACATGCAGTTTATTAGAACCTCCATCCTATTTGTGGTTCAATAAATGGATTGTACACACAGCGCTGTCTGACCACTATCTGTGGAACTGTTGCTATGCAAAACCCTGCGTGATATGTTGTTATCCACTGATACTGCTAACAATAACTATCAATCACCTGGGATAGAACCAGTTTCATTAAGCAAGATTTCTTGCTCAAGCAGACGGCTTATCGGATTTATAAATGAACAAAGATAAAGGCCATTTAAAATGGGGTACCTTAAATCCGACAAGTTATCCAGGTAAGCGAGAGATCCCGCTCCCTGGTACTGCTAAATGACTTTGTGTACTGGAACACTTAACTTGTGTGTGACATCATTCCCAGTTCCATCCTCTGAGGTAAATGGAACGCAGCGTTACTTTTGGAGTTCTTTAAAGAGCCGGGGTCTCGTAGCTCCAGCTTGCAACGTGTTTTTTCAATCATTATTATTTCCTGCCTGCTGACTGACCCACAAAGAATTTAACAGTATAACGTTATTCCGCTAATTAGCAGCACTAAACTCGAAAAATTTACCAAATCGCCAGAGGTTTAGCGGATTATATGTATAATTTTTTGTTGTTTCAGATACAAAAACAAAACAAAAAAAAAACCTCAAGCGGCAACTGAGCTGTAAACGTTCTTGAGACTGATCCACCGAGTCGAGTGTGAGATCCCTGCTAGTGTGCAGACTGTGCCTGTGTTACGTCCCAGTGTCAGGCGCAGTGTATCCCGTAGGCCTGCAGGGGGCCTCGCCCACCTTGACGTGGTAGGGCCCCAGGACGATCCAGCCGCAGAAACAGTAACCCAGGTAGATGACAGCCACACAGCAGCAGAAGCGGATGACGTTGGGGAAGGCAGCGCGCAGCGTGACGATCAGGATCTGGAGACGGACAGGCGAGATGTTTCAGCAAGAATCTCTCCTCCGGCTCAAATCGTGGGCAGCAGAGACGCGGAGGTCACTCACGTTATATTTCTGGAAGAAGCTGAGGTAGCGGATGACTCCTACCCACACCAGCAGGGTGGAGGTGCCCAGCAGGATCCCGCACACGTCATAAGCCGATATGGTCTTTCGGGGAGAAACGGCGCCGTCAGGCAGGAACGTCACACGCCACATCGGGGCCCATCTGCAGAGTGCGGCCCCCGGCGACACAGACCTTAGCGTCGATGCCGATCTTCATGAAGCTGCCGGTGATGGTGAGCAGGTCGCTGACGATGAGGAGGATGTACCAGCCGTTGATGAACTCCATCCTGTCGGACCAGCACACGCCGCGGCCGAGGTTGACTTTGAAGAAGAGGGCGAACTCCTGCGGGGGGCGAGGGGCGGATTGATGCGCGGATCAGTGCACAGACACGAGCGATGGCCGCGTTCGGCCTGTGGATTTCTTCCCTGATGGATGATGGATTACACCAGATACAGTGATGTAGGATGTCTATGGTGCATAGTGCAGACAGCAAAGGTCACTATTAAGCATGAGAACTTTCTTCTGTTAATTAATTAAATAGGACTGTAGCACCACAGATGAGTAGCACAGGAGCCCTATTTATACTGAATCAGGATGCTTTTGTTTTCTAAACTGAGCCACATGCCCGCGAGCCATGTGTTCATGAAGGCTGCCAATTGCATTGCAGCGCTTGTGCCCCCCCCCCCCCCAATCGCTGCATTTCTCTCGCGTTCAGAGATGGCGTGAGTTTGCAGGGCAGTCGCTGATCTCCGTATACATGTGCATTACAATATGGCCAAAATGAAACATGCCGTTGCAGAAAACTCACCACTGGTTCACCGCCCACTCACAGAATTTTCAAATTTAGACGAGAGAAAACAGAAAAACTGGCAGGGCGTTTAAAAGAAGGGGCCGCCTGAACTGGCCAGACAAAAGGATTAAACAAAATCGGGACTGGTATGTAGTTCTCTGCATACAATTCCAAACCCTCCCCCCCGCCATTGCACGCCTGATAAACAGCAGTTAGCTTTTTGCCGTCCACGACCCCCCTTCCCCCGCCCCCGAACTGCTGACTTGCATAAGCAGGCAACTGAATAACTGAAGTAAAGTTCAGCGGCGCGTCATCACATACAAACCCGCAGACAGGCTAACGGTGCCTGTGCTACAAACTGCATTTTGCCTGCGAGTACAGTCAGCTGCAGACGAAAGTCCAACATCTCGCCCAGTGTCATATAGCCGTGTAGCACACACTGCCCACAGTAACAGATTTTACAGTTAATCTGTGAAGCATTTTGCATATTTTGAAGAGACTTCCCCTCCCAGGAAACAGCGAGCCGATCAGCGGGGCCTATGATGCGGTAGGGCGGTTTGCTCAGAAAATCACTCCACAAAAAGACATTTATGCATGAGTCACAAGTTATACAGGGTGAGGTGGGGGGGGTATTTCACAAAGTGGGAAAACCACGCTGACAAACATGCCCCCCTCAGAAATTACACACATTTCCCAATGTTTCTGAAGGCCACCATAGAGACAGAGCAATTTTGAATGCAAATCCTATGCCTGCTTTGACAACTTCTTGGGGGGGGGGGGGGGGGGGGGGGGGGGGGGGGGGGGGGGGGGGGGGGGGGGGGGGGGGGGGGGGGGGGGGG
>JABFDZ020000097.1:8188768-8217143 GCA_019775955.2 Pollimyrus isidori | reverse complement strand
ACTACTCGTTTGAAAAAAACCGGCTTATTTCACACCCCATGACCCATTAAGCCCCCCCAAAACCGAGGGCCAACCCACGGCACCGTCGTGGTCCCCCCCCCCCCCCCCAAATGCCACTCATTTTTTTTAATCATGCATTTCCCTGTATCAGTGCCATGTTTTGCATTCACCCCAACTCCAGTTAAACCAGTCTCAGTCCCTTTCCCAAACAAAGCTCCACTTCCGTCACCTCGCTGCTGTGTTATGAATCTCTGTGCGCCGTTCCGCCCAAGATTGCATCATGCAGCGTGATCCAATCCGGCTGAGTGTTAGCACCCCCGTTAACTAGCCTAGTGAACTTCCCTGTGCAAATATCAAAAACTACCAAAGAGGAACTGGGAACGCGCCTCTTCTGACGCTTATACTTGGTTTCGCCAGCGTACATTTAAGAGCGGGGGATGCTCAAGGCCCACTGGTAAGGTCCCAAGCAAACGGGCGTGTCCGTTAGGAGCCTCTCCATCAGGCCTGGCTCTCCAGGGCGCGCAGGTACGAGCCCCTCTAACCGCTGCAGCTTAGCTGTGCACACACCCGCGGTCCACGTGCTGGGGACACTCATGTACCTCAGGCTGAACCAAGGCCGGTTCCTCTTAGCATCCAGAAGGTGCTCAGGAGTTACACCACAAGACGACAACGTGAGCTAGACTGCCGGGAAATTCATCTGCCCCCACCTGCCCGATTTTGTACTTTGTCCTCATTATTCATTATGATGGTCACTTCAAGCCAGACAACAGCAGCTCAAAGCATCGATTTAACTGATCACCCGTCTGAGCTATTAACTCTTGATGTAAATGGACCACATTTCACTGCTCTCCTTGTGCCTTGCATCTTGTCAACAATGAAATGAAGTCTTACTTCCATTTATGTCAGTTCTTCACCTGCTTTCCCCGGCACTAAAGTCGCAACAAGCCCCCAGTATCCTACCGAACTGCTGAAAACAACAAAATGTTGCTCGGCCGTAATGCACAATCGCCACCGACTCTGACACCATAGAAACGGCACAAAGTCATCGCGCCTGTATTAAGGCTCCTTTTATCTAGGTGAGTCTGCTGGAGCAGTTTATTATGCCTGTAACCCATAAGTCTGGCATCCATAAGCTGTGTCAGTCACAATGATATAAATGAGCTTACACCACGTACTGTGAACGCAGGTTTTACACTGATTCTGGCACCAAACACTGTATCATTCAGTAAACCAGAGCTCTGAATGAACAGTGGAACTTAAAGGAACTGGTCAAAGGTGTGACTAAGCCTAAATCTACCACCCAAAGGACAGTAAAATTGTTTGGGGGGGCAGGGGTTTCTACGTTGACTTCACCCCAGACATCCCTTTGTCACCACTAGTATTTACACACTGACTCCCCCACAGAAAAAAAGCAGTGTTTGTCAAACGTAGCCCTGACACAAACATCGCGTCCTAAATGTTCACACATGCCTTGCCACCACAAGGGATGGAATTCAGAGAAAAATGATTTGCTGTGGTGGAATGTGTCGCGTGTCTGGACGGGGGCCAGGATCGCACCAAATGAAACAACAGCCGATAAGAGCTTTTGTTACTCTGACTGACCAGATCGCACACAATCAAATCTAGAGAAGACAGTGAGGAATCCAGTCCTTCCAGTCTGTTGCCTCAGTTGTGCCACACACATAGATGGCCGAAGACCGAGTCTGCAAGCATGACCATGACAGGTCAACGGATCAACGGCCAGGGAAGATGGATGAACAAATGTTTGTAGGATCAATCTGCACCAGGCCACACCTAAAACTGAACCATGGTTAATCCTGTACCGATAAACCTGGACTAGAATCAGAGGTGACATCACTGGTGTTTTGGCATCACTGCCATGCAGTCAATGAGAGACAGAGAATAGCTTCCAGCGGTCACGCGTAATTACAGCGGGATCCAAAGAACCGCAAAGACGCGGCTGTGGGAAGGTTGCCCAGCAACCGCGATATTTCAGCCACTCTGCTCAGGTGCTGGGGCTCAGGAGGGAACGGTGTCGGGCGGGGAAGGAGTGCCAGCGGAGGAGGGGTTAGGGGACAAAGGCGGAACAAAAGACCAAGTTTCTCCATCTGAAATGTAAGCATTTAGGGTAGCCTCTGAACGGGACCACATGATCGCACCACAACAAAACATACATCTACGAATGTTTCGGTTCACAGAAAATGACGTAAACAGGGAGAATCACCTCCAAGCTCTACCGTCAACATCGCCAGCCTACAGTAATCTTTATTTCCATCTACCACAGACGAATACTCCTCACTCACTGTGGGCCACTGCTGTGGTGTCACTCCTCAGCTCTGCCAGGAGTGTCTGCTACACTCCCATAGTGACGCATTACCCTCGGAGCCAAGAAAACTAGAAGTACAACAGACAGCTTCACAGTTAGAAAGAGTGATAAACAGATAAAGACAGCCGGCAGTCCAGAAGTATTTTAATACTGATTAATAACACTGCAGATAGGTTTTCAATTATGTTCAACTGCCGTTTATTTAGGTTATTAAATATTTTAGCGGGTAGCAAATCTGAGGCAATGTAATTGACACACGATTAAAATACAGTGGATTTATTTAACTGCTTTATTTTCACTGTTCCGTACAATAAATAATTTTGCGTGTCGCTGTATTATGGTTCTATCATTGCAATAAAATTTGACACCAAGTTGCTAACCTATCGATTTCCCTCAGGGCTTAAGCTTTACGGATTGTTATTGCAGAAAATAACGGGGGAAAAAGTATTGCTGTTGTTGCAAAATGCAGTAGACTTACCAGCGCAGTCGTGGTTGCAGTTATTAAAAACAGAAGCAGCCATTACGAGCTCGTACAATGCACAAATAAATTAAAAAAAATAAAACGATGTAACCATTAAAACGATCATAAAAAATATAAGTTCCGCTCAGCTGACTTATTTCCCTCCTGGGCGATCCATGGGTTAGCGAGCAGACCATCTAAAAGCAGACCGCGTCGGAGTGCAGCCAGAGTTTCGCGACGAACTCAAGAATCAAGACATTCGAGCCGCGCTTCCTCGATGGTCATGTGACCAGGTCATGTGACATCACATGCCGCCCTCGTCCGCAGCGTCATTGTCATTTAACTCCGCTTGCTGTTCGGACAGCATAGTTGAGTTTCAGAAGAGCGCTCGCGGTTGTCTTCTGGAGAGACATAATTGGATTGTGTGACCTTTGTATAGGCTGTTAAACAGCACAGTCTGTGGAGACGCATAACTGGATTTCTTGACCTTTGTATACTCTAGTAAATGTATTACGTAGAAGACTTTGGTGACCTTTCATTATAAATAGGTTTATTTTTTTGGACTTTGTCTTTGAAGGAGTAGTAATGTATGTAATACGACGTTATACATTTCATTCACCAACATGTTTTTTGGCTGAGTAGGGTTTTACGTGGCTGAGGTGTCCACGTTTAGCCCACTAGGTGGTGCTGTGTGCCACGTCAAACTACGGGATGAACAGCGTTCTGACGCGAAGTAGGGTGGTCGGATGTAACCAGTCACGCTCATGCGATTATCTTTCAATTATTCCAACGCTAGGGTTGGTATTTGTAATACTGACACCCACATATCTTTTCTGCACCGCTTTGGGCGGCCCTTCTGGTAGTAGCTCACGTCCAGCTTTGCACAATGACATAAACAAAGTTGCCAGGTTAAAAAACAATATATTAACGTTAGAATCGATTCTAAAACTAAAACATTCACTATCGAAAAAACCGGTATTTCAGTATTGATCCGTACATCCTTACTCTGAGTACTTGGCATGACGAAGTTTAGCTGAACGGAATCATGAGGCTTTCATGAATCCAATGTTTTCTAAAACAGTTTTATTATTGCATTAAAACATTTAACCAAAATACTAGTACTTAGTACTTTAGTATTTTTGGTTTAATTTGTCTAGTACTGTCTAGTACTTCATTTTAGTAGTTTAACCCTTTGCTTCACATGTTGGTTCAACAAGGCACAAAACCATACCTTTAGGGAAATTACCACCAGGAAACTGCTAGCCATTGATCTGAGTAGTCTAGAAGACTTCTACCGATCCAGATCTCTGAAAAAAACAGAGAGAATTCAGGCAGAAGCTAGGCACCCACGTTTAATTGCCTTTGAGTTGTTACCTTAAGGTCGCAGGTCTTTTCTAGAAATAAGACAGGTCATGATTATTTTACTGATTCTGTTCAGCAGGCCAGAACAATAACTTTTTTTAAAAAATATAGAAGACACCTGTGCAATACCGGGAATTTTCTGCATTTAGGTTTTCAGGAAGTACAATATTATATTGCCCACTAGGTGGCAAACTCTCTCTGTCTCCCTCCTTCTCTTTGATCCTACTACCCTCCTGTTTGTTGTTCTGATTATTTCTCTTTGTTTTTTTGGTTAATTGTTTGATGTTTTTCTTTGTCTAGTTTTGTAATAACAATCCATATTGTTGCACTGCAATTGACGTTGCAGTAGGGGGTCTTTCTGTTGTTGTTCGGTTGTTGACTGACTGGCTGGTGTCAAAGTCAATATTATATTGTGTAAATAAGGTCCGGTGTAGCGTGTCATTGTCATGCCAACAACATCTGACATGTCCTATTAACTGAAAAATAGTGTCCATATGGTGACAACAAAGTGTCTGTCCTATCCTGTGTTATTTCATTCAAATCCTAACCTAACATGCCTGGCACGCCTGCAGTCTACATGCAGTATGTGCATGATTTGTTTGTCCGTAGGCAGTAGAGCATGGCCATCTCACTGTTCTTCCTGCACATTGTCAGATTGCGGATACTAAGATATTATCCGAAGAAAGATTAGTTATTTGTGTACTACTTCATCTAGTTATTATAAAACAACTATAAATGGTGCTGGCTAATCTCTTGCAAGTGTCTCTGTTGTGGCACAGTAGGAAGACGGGGCACTTGGGCATCAGTAAAAAGAGGATGTAGGTTTGATTAAGCTCAGATAGAGCTGCCTGTATCTCAGAGATATAACACCAGGGATTGCATTAGTCACTCCATGTTGTTTGCATTACTGTATTTAAAGAGTCGTAAATTTGAATTGAACCTGAGATGCGGGATTAAATATTAATGAGCTTAAAAATTAATTCAAACTTTTTTGATGCGGCACATATTTCTGTCGAAGTCCTTAATACTAAACAGATTAGATATTTTTCATGCGATAAACTGTTTTGGGAAACAAGTGCCCATAACATCCAGGATAGCCTCCTGACCCCCATGACCCTGCATAGGACGAGCAGGTTCAGCAAATGGGTGGATGTAGAGGGACACGGTCATGCAGTGGTTAGTGCTGCTGCCTCACACCTCTGGGGCTCGCGTTTGAGTTTCTGCTCTGGCTCCATGTGTGTGCAGCTTGTGTGTTCTCACTGTGTCGCCGTGGGGTTTTCTCCGGGTCTCCGCACACAGTCCAAGAACACGCTGAGGCTAATTGCCCATGAGTTACCACATTGCCCGTAGGTGCTTGGGGTGTGGGTGACTGGTGCATAAGTGACTGGTGTGTGAGTGAATGGTGTACAAGTGAATGGTGTGTGAGTGATTGGTGTATAAGTGAATGGTGTGTGAGTGATTGGTGTATAAGTGAATGGTGTGTGAGTGAATGGTGTGTGAGTGAATGGTGTATAAGTGAATGGTGTGTGAGTGAATGGTGTGTGAGTGAATGGTGTATAAGTGAATGGTGTATAAGTGAATGGTGTGTGAGTGATTGGTGTATAAGTGACTGGTGTGTGAGTGATTGGTGTATAAGTGAATGGTGTATAAGTGAATGGTGTGTGAGTGAATGGTGTATAAGTGAATGGTGTGTGAGTGAATGGTGTATAAGTGAATGGTGTGTGAGTGACTGGTGTGTGATGGGCTGCCTTGTCACTCATGCCTGTTTCAACCTGCATCAGTATTTTAGCTGAGTCAACTTCCTGTTATTATTTTTATTCCATCTCATTATTCTATTTAAAATGTGAAAATACTACAGATAGAACTGGAAGTTCAGCTCGCCAACTTGCTTTAGGCAAGTAATTTATACTAAATGAGAGAACAAAACCTGAATACAGCCTGCTGGCTGGTGACAAAAAAAAACCAAAATGTCAGACTACATTTTTGAAGTGAACTACATTACTTGGCTACTAGGAAAAATTCTTAAGTTCCATCTCTGATTTCAGTGCTTTGAGTGGTTGATTATAATTGGTTGAGTTTGAATCAAAGTTATGTTTAAGTTAAATTAAAAAACATTTATGTTCCTTAGTTTTATCCTCTGCCATTTATAGTAACACTGCTTACCTTGGTAGCCTGTCAGGTGTCAGTCTCTCTTCTCTGTATTGACAGAAACCACATGACTGGCAGCTGTCTGTTTATGTGTTATTGCCTGTAGTGATGGATTTAGGATGTTGTGAACAGACTGTTCAGCCTGTAGAGTTGACTACACCAGCTGGCCCTTTGGCGAATGACTGGTGTGTTTTTTTTGCAGACGGGACAGGTGCGGTCTTCTAAACAGTGCTTTGAGCTTCGCTGCTTGAGTCACAGGGATGGACCGAGAGCCGGAAATGTGCTGAATTCCAGGGAGGAGAATCAGGAGCCTGGGGGCTTCGGCTGAGGAGAGCCTGGATCACGCAATGTCCTGCTGCGCAGCACCTTGTCCACAGCTAGGGGGCGCCTCTAGTCTCGCTGATTGGGTGCAGCTCAGTATGCCCCAGGGTGCGCTATGCTACCATGCCTCGACGCCCCTGTGTGGTTTAGCCTCATTACCCAGCTCGTGACACGCCGTGGTTTTTCAGCCAGGGAGGTGCTATCTTAATAGAAAGTGCTTGCCTGACACTGACAGCACGTTAAGAGTGATACAAGGTGAGCGGAAAAGCCTGCCCGTGCTTTGGTCACGCATGCTGCCCTCTCTGAGTGTAGATTTCACAAAGCATGGAGTGTAATGTAACATTAAGGTCCCACCTTACCGATTTGCTCATGTGACAAAATATTTTGCAACATAATAAGTTGCCTACCGCCCCTTTCCGGCATTCTGCTGCTGAGCGTAAATCTGTCGCTTTAGTCATATTTCTCAGTGCTGCTTTATTGTAAAGCCTAATCATGTAATACCCATGTTCTATAACAGGGGTGGGCATCTTATCCTCAAAGGGCCGGTGTGTGTGCGGGTTTTCGCTGCAACTCCCTAATTAGATCACTAATTAGAGGACTGATTGGCTGAAGAGTCCTCACACCTGGGTTAGAACAGCCGACCCACAGGTTATCCAAAAAACCTGCATACACACCGGCCCTTTGCGGATAAGATCGCCCACCCCTGTTCTATAACAACCCATCCAGTAGGAGGTGGCGGCTAGCCTGGAGCCCATCTCAGCAAGCATAGGGCAGAAACTGGAGTAAATCCCACCAGTTTAGAGTGTTAACCACTGAGTCATTACTGTACATTACCTGTTGGATCTAATCAGTATTTGTTTAGATAATGCAAATGTATAGCTATATACATAAAATGTTCGCACATAAATGGAAGACTTTTTTTGTTATAAGGTGCCTGCATGTGGTAGGGCACACATTAAAAATAAATAAATGAAAGTATTGGATGTGTCCCGCCCCCTCCTACCCTCCACTTACTCTGCGCCTGTGCATTAAGATCAATAGTGTGGAGGTCAAAATGACGTCAAGAAGGAGACTTTGGACAGATGCACACGCTCCCTCGCATCTGACAGCATGCAGGGATCAGTTTGCCCTGCACCTCCGATACAAAGTTCAACTTGTCAAACTTGACACAACGACGGATTATATTTTTGCGAGTCACCGTATGCGGGGAAATTTGTGGTCGCTTCTGGGTCGTGTTCACACAGCGTGCCGACGTCCACGATGGGATCTGGGGCTCGACACTTCTTGGCGCTGGCAGCTCTGTGGTCGAGCGTCCATGGCAACGGTAAAGACATTTCTGCTCATCCTAACAGACGACTAACACTGACCAATGTCGTTAAGCGGGCTATAAAGCTGGGTACACACCAAGCCTGGGGCAAAAAACTGGTGCCGACCAAGACCAACGAATGGTCAGCTCCTGTCAATTGAGGAAAATTTGCACTGGAACGTGGCGGTACACTTAGAGGTGATGGTTAACGTACTGCCCAATCAGAGAGCTCAGTTTCGCCAGCTAGCTCCGACATCTTTCCAGCATGCTAAATTGGCCAAAAGAGTGCAAACTGTGACTAACCATGTCCGACTGTACTGGTGTGTCACGGGCTCCCCGTGTTGTGTTCCAGCCTTTATCGCTCTGCCATGTGCTAGCCTTTCATGTGAATGTCAGGATTCCAAACCCCTCAACTGTGTTCTTTATACTCCATAAATTAGCCACCACAACGGAATGAATATCAGATACTTTAGCTTGAGCGTCACAGGCTGCTCTTCTGACGTCCTCGCAGATCTGCCCTTAAGTATGGAGAGCTTCGTCGGAGTCGTGCAGGGGATTGAAGGCGGGGCCCTCGGTGCCTCAACGCTGACCGTGGTACGGAGCTTGCGGGTGGTGGCCTATGAAGGTGACGCCTTTGTGGAGCACTTTCTCGGAGATCCTGACCCGATCCCGAATGGCGAGAATGAAGGCCTCATGTGGGATCCTACGCTCTCTGAATTCATCCGACTCATGGTTCGCCACAGGGTAGTGGACCAGGCCAGGGAGGAGGGCGTGGTCCTTGGCAGTGATGGAACCACGGTGGCCCTCGGCTCCCTGCTTCTGGGCATCGAAGCTGGGCTTGTGGCTGGGGCCGGAGACTCGGTCTCAGGGCTCTACTCCCTCACCATAGCCAGGAATCTAGGTCGGTCCTTCCTGCACCCCCAAGACTCCCAAATCCTGGGCCCGGGCGGCTGCTGGGACAACATGACCTTTCCCAGAGTGTTCACTCTCTCTGGACCCCCCTCTCTGGCCACCGACGCCCTCGTCAATGGGGGAATGGACGGAGTGCTACTGGGCAAGTATCTGTCCACTCGTCCTCTGCATGACCTAAAGCTGAGCACGGTGTTGAGGGACTACTACGGGCCGCACCCCGGGGGGGCCCCGGAGGGCCCACGCCTCATTAGTTTCCAGCGCAGGGACAACTTCAGGCGGCTGGTCAACGACTCTGGCCTGCAGGAGCTGGTTCTGGGATCCCTGGCCGCTCTCCAGAGGCTCGGCAAAGCTGAGAAAACGGGGGACGCAGCAGCACTGGAGGACGTGGTCAAAGGGGGGGTGCAGAAGTTTGTCCACAGGTACCTAGGTGAGTGAAATCACAGCAAATGGGCAGAGTACAACCTATATGGGCTTATATGTAGTTAGGTAGTCATAACAGCCGTATATGGGATCTGTGGGGAGAGAGAGACACAGAGGCATTTGTAAGGGGTGAAGTTTCAGTGCAGTGACAGTCAGTACAAACACAGGAGAGTGTGACCACCCCCCTGCGCTTCTCTCCCCGGCAGAGTGTCCGGCCATCATCCCCCGGTGTCAGTGGGGGGCCCGGCCTTACCGCGGCTCCCCCACCCCTCTGAGCCCCCCCCTGGCATTCATGTACATCCACCACACCCACACGCCCAGGAAGCCGTGCCTCTCCTTCCGGCAGTGCGCCGCCGACATGAGAGCCATGCAGCGCTTCCACCAGGACGTCCGCCACTGGAACGATATCGGCTACAGGTACGGCAAGCGGCATGGACCAAAAAGCAGTCGTAATGTGGATGGTTAGAGGGATGGATAAACATATACAGAAACTTTATTTTGAGCTTTATTTTTCCTTCAGGGCCAGTTCTATGATTTTTTATTTTTTAAAGGTGAGGGTAAAATTCATACTGAGGAGTCAATCTTGTCATCAGCCAATGATATGATTTGAATTCGCGGCGAGTGATAGGGGAGGGGCCACTCCGGGAGCCAATCATCTTTCAGCTGCCCTGATAAAGAGCTGCAGTCTCTCCGTTATGCGGACTGTCCCCTCAGCTTCGTGGCGGGCTCAGACGGCTATATCTACGAGGGCCGAGGCTGGCAGTGGCAGGGGGCCCACACCAGGGGCCACAACTCGCGGGGCTATGGCGTTGCCTTCATCGGGGACTACACCGCCATGCTGCCGGCTAGGCGCTCCCTGGAGCTGGTGCGGGACTCCCTGGCCAGCTGTGGCACGATGGCTGGCTGGCTCACTGGCAACTTCACCTGGCACGGCCACCGGCAGCTCGGCCACACCACCTGTCCCGGCGGCGCCCTGTACATGGAGATCGAGAGCTGGAAGCAGTTCAGATCCTGGGAGCAAGCCGCCCGCCACCATCAATCCCACCAGTTAACCACGGCGAATTAGCTTATGCTTATCATACTGAATCTGTCTGAATATCCTCTTGCAAATCGCCCTGAAGTCGGTACAAAGAATCCGTCAACATTTCCTATGATAGAAGCTGATTGAAATATATACATACAGGACTTATGCAATCATAGCAAGTGTTTCAAGTTATTTACCTGGGTAGTAAGTGTATATGCATTTTAACATTAGAACATTTGCAAATTAACAGCGACACAATAAAAACCCACAGAATTTCTTCTGGTCTCCAAAAAGTTACTGATGTCTTGCTGGATAGCTTCAGTTCCCAGACCTTTCCTCAGGGGCACCTCAGCCATTCCACGCGTTCGTTAAATTTCACAACCAGCTCAATTAATAAAAAAAAACTACGATAAGTAACCCGTGAGGTATTGTTTAGCCATATAAGGTCGGGTAGGGGAGAGATTAAAAAAAAATACACTGGCATTTGGGACCGTAGCTGCAAATACTGGGGTGAGGTTTTGATATGATTAAGCTGACCCACTTTGACCGACATAATATCATAGTTTTACGCCAACACAAAGATCATTTCAAAAACATTTTTCTTTGCATAAGACTTTTGTATAATACAGTGTATGCGTGAGAATAAATTACCTATATAAGGACTATTAGAAATGATACGCTACATCCAGTGGCGGTGTAAAAGATTTCAGGAAGTGGTTTTCAAAGTGGCCATGGAGTCAGACAGACATAGCTGACAGGAAGTGAAGCAGCTCTCAGCAGGAAGCTGAGGCTGTCAGCAACGGAAAAATCTACCTTACAGACCTTGCTTGAGGACTTATTGTTTTTAGTTTTCCTCACAATCATATGAAATATATTCCTCTTGTGAAAGTCCTGATTAGAATTAAGTAGCTTTTATGGAACAGTCACTAAATACTTTTGCTTAAAGTATCAGTGGAGGCACGGAGGATTTGACCGTTTGGATTACAAGTCACATGTAACAAAAACTGATACTGATTATGGAGCAAATGAGTGGAAACCTTAATGTTTGATCTTGGCCAGAAGAGAAGAGTATTATATTGTGACAACACACCTGAAAAACGTCTTGTAATGTTGTTCCCATGTAAAAAGGACTAGTACTATGCTTCTAGAAATTCCACAAATGATTGTCACCAGCACAGAGTCTGTGGTTTCTGGGTGTTTTTGCACAATCGGCTCCCCTTCGTTTTACTGCATATAAGCGCAAGATACTTTAAACTGATTGGCTGTCATATTGTTGTCAGAGCAAAGTAGACTTCCTGTGTGTGGCTGAGGAAAGGTAGACTGCCGCAAGAGTGCAGAGGCACAATTTTAAAAGTATAACCTTCTGATAAATAACATAAAACAAAGAAGGAGGAAGGTCACGCCAAAGAGACCCTCGCTTGGGAGAGACACCCAAGAAGTTACTGAAAAGAGGAGAAATATGTTGAGAGGTTAAAGAGGAAGAACGAGTGAAAAAAACACCCTTTAAAGAAAGAAGAAAGACATCAAGGCAGAAAAATAGGACGCTCATGCTTTGGAAGACAGAACAAAGCACTAGGTGAGATTCACACAATAATGGTAACGGTATGTGGTGAGGAGAGGGTTTGCAGGGGTAGACAACGGGTGTTAGGGGAAGAGCAGCGGTGGTCAGAGCCGTGAGGGCCAGGTGGGAACTGCAGGGAAAGGCAGCGCAGCACAGAGGAAAAGGCAGAACCAAAGGCGCGGGGTAACCGCCGGAGTACAGGAGGGCAGAAGGCGGAAGCTTTGCAGTCATCCTTTTATTGCGAATCTCACCGGCTGAGAGAATATAGAATATAGAAATTGCTATAGGAAAGTGTGATATAAAAACTCTTTGGTTTATTTCATTTTTTTTGGATGGAAAGTGTGAGTCAGAAAGCCGTAAATGGGCACTAATAAGGAATCAGATAAGGAGCAGACATCACCCAAGATGCAAGAGGAGTCAGGGTCCTCCGGAAAGGACCACGGGGCTGACCTGCAGCCGGCTCCTCCCGAGGACTCCGACCTCCTGAACACTTACAAGTGGCACACGGGCTCCAAAGGGGACGTGGGGGGGTCCGCCTCGCTCGAGAGGCCTGAGAAAAGCGTCGCCACCAAGTGGAGCAAGATGCAAGGCTGGCGCAAAGCCCTGAGCGAGGACGCTGCGGAGAAGCGGGAGCCTGTGGAGAACGCTAAGCCGGGCAGGTCCACCCCCGGCCGCAAGAACCCCTTCCGCCGGGCCCTCTCCGAGCCCCCCGGGGCCTTGCTTTCTACGGCCGTGAACCCCGCATCCAGCCAATTGGCGGGCTGCCCTAGCTCCGCAGAGAGCCCAGGCTCCTCCACTCAGGAAGCACAGCAGAGAGGTGGAGGCAACCCCCTTAGGAAATACCTGCGGACCGTCTCCCAGAAGTTCAAGAGGCCGCGGCTGCAGAGCCGACACAGCACCCCCGCGGGTGTGGAAGGTGAGCAGCCGCCGGCTCTTCTGTCTGCTGCTCTCTTCTGTCTGCTGCTCTCTTCTCCTCGCCTCAGTCTTTGAGCTGAAATGGCTGCTTTTCTGGTGATGACAGATTTGTGTGATTCGCGTGTGAGGAAATAATGCTTACGGCTGACGTCGCTTCGCGGCGGACGACGCTGCGGTGCCTGTACATCTCATTTACTCGCAACGGCGAGTGTTAAAGTTTGAGTCCGGCTGGGGAGGGCACATCCACCCTCGTAGCTCGAATGCGATTTAAACGCAAATTAGTGCTGGAGAGGATGGACACGGACAGCTTGGGGTTTCTCGCTCAGCCTGCTCCATCAGTATCAATAATAAGAACAATCATTTTCATTCTTATTATCTAGGCCCGTATGGCTACATTTACCCATTATAGTCTGGCAAGCACATGGTACTGTAATATTAATTTGATGCCAATGCTAATTCTCTCCATGTCCGTGTGTCTTTAAATTGAGAGAGTGCTTGCCCCGAAATGGACCGGAAACACCGTTATCTAATAGTTATTCCTAATCTGATAATGCTAGACGAGATTCAGGGAGAAATCGCTGTGTGGTCAGAGGTACCGTGTCTAAGGATTGGGAGTCAGCAGGCGTGAGCAAGACCCAGCGGGCTTAAGTAGGGAGCACGGGGTCATTATTATAAAAGGAAAATTAGAGAGAGAGAGCGCGCTCAGACTGAATGTGACAAAGTGCATGGTTAGCGCTGAAGGAAGACTAACTAAACTAACTTTATCTAAAACAGGTGCTGTATGCTAGGTGATTCTGGAATCTTATGAGGCGGAGAAAAGATACTTTCATTTTTCTGAAAGTGCAGTAATCTGCGCAGTCACATTTGGGAAAGAAACGCTACCCAAATCACATGTAGGATAACTACCGAGCTGGCTTCACGCGACCAGTTTAGCCCGCAGATGGCGCCTGTATGCATGAGCATTTGAAGGCCTGCCGTTTCATTCTCACGTGTGCCGTTCACCATTTTACTCCGCTTTCAATAGATTGCCGCTAGGGTGAAACTAACCAGTCATTTTTGGTGCATTCAGTTACCAAGGCGTTCTGCTGTGTCAGTGCGACCATGCCGTTATAATTGGGCAAGTGTACACCTATCTATCCAGCCATATTCAGTGTTCAGGGTAGATTAATGAATGGGCTATCCTACTTTATAGACCAGGACCTCTGTTTACAGGACTGTGCAGAAGTCTTAGGCAGTCAAAAAAAATGACATCTAATAATCTTAATGTAAAATCGTTATGTATGTCAAAGTGTGCTAGCTTAGCCATTTGCAAACCTCTATTAATGTCACTAATGCGACAATAGCGACGGTTCCCAATGAGGCCCAGACAGAGACCCCAGCAGCAGCCCCGGACCCCGTGAGGCTGTCATGGGTCCCGCAGCAGGAGGTGCCAGTGTGGGACATCAACAGCTGCCGCCTGCACGACGGGCAGATCCAAATTTCGCTGGAAGAGGAGGTAAATGCGGTTTCCTGTTAGGTGCAGCTGCGTACAGAAGCTCTTTTTTGCTCGTCATTTGTACGCCCTGCTCTACGGTGACATGCTAGGAAGGGGCAAGTGGTGTTTCCTCATGTAACTGTAATGGCAAAACATGGTCGATGAGTTCATGGGCCAAGTCCGTACAGTATCACTGCTCCGTTCCTCCTGTTAATTATTACTGGGTACCATGCAAGTGATCCATTTGTGCCCTCTCCCAGCCGATGCTGCGGATCCGGAACCGGGCGAGCAGCTGTCTGTACAACCTCAGCCTGCAGAATCTCACAGACAGCCACACAAACTTAGGTCAGTACCACAGCATCTCCTACTTCCAACCTAAGTAGTTACCTCTCCGCGCCAGAAGCAGCACAGTGGTTTTTCTGGACCAGCCGTTCAACTGGTTCTTTATGGAACCTTTATACAATTCTTGCAGAGTGACAGCTGTTGAATATTTAGATATTAATGCTACATTTATAAGACATTAATATTAGCCAGCTTGGCTATATCATTTCCTGTTTCGGAAGCATTTGTGACTTGCCAGTTGAAAACCCACGTTTGGTAGATCTGATCGTGCAATGCTGACTCAAGATCTTACACCACTGACACCTGTGAAGGTTGGCAGAGGTAGTTCAGACATGAAATGAGGCAGAGAGGTGTGGTAATGCGAGGTTAGCGGGATTTTAGGCTGACCCAGATTAAACAATGTTTCTGAAACTCAAGCTCATGAATCTCCCTGAAAAGCACCCGTTGGTTCCAGGCAGCAATGGCCGAACACGGAGGAAGCGATTGACGTGATTGCACACGCAAGCGGCTGTCAAATTGCTTCCTCTAAAATTTGGGGATAGATAGCATCACTACCGAGCCCTCCGGAGTGCTAGTTGAGTCAGACAGCGAACTGAAGTTTCCTCTTCTGATCCTTCAGTGGCAGGCGAACGACGCCTCAGCTCAACAAATGAATGAACGAGCTGACAAACAAACAAACGAGAAATCATGAAAAGGCAGTAGATGATTGTGACGAGAAGGAAACTGAAGGCGACAAAAGTATAACGGTTCTGTGCTTTCCTCGGGGCGACCGTCGGGTGAAAATCATGGGATTTAGACGGTGGATTGTTTGCGGAGGCGGTTTGGGTAAGCGAATGCTAAAGCCTTAGCTGTTTTACGAGAAGTTAAATATACCGAGAAGTATGGTTATGTCCTACAGAAATGTGCATTTTTATGGCTGCAGCATAAAATGTGTGTAGGATATAAAATTGATGAATCTGTAATTAACCTTAAACCAACAATTATTTCTATCTACCATATCACTCATCCTGTAGAAGATCCTGGTGATTAACCTTTAGAAATGTTTTCTTTATCATCAAAATGGACCCGTTCCATCTGCACTATCACGGCAATGAAAGACAATGACAATAAAACTCTAACGACTGAAGCATGGGCGATACAAATTTGTACTGTTGCCCTTGAAGGACTGGGTGCCACATCCTTCCGCATAAACTGACCTCACCACAGAACCCACTATCGCCACTCAGACCATAGTTACCATGGTGATGTTTGGGTACCGTAGTTACGTTTAGGGACCGTAGGGCAGCACTTCCCTGAGATTCCCGGGGGCTTAGAAGATGCGACAGGACAGCGCGGCAGACGGGGAGGAAGACCTTTGGCAGGATCTGTGAGTGTGATTCCATCGTGCTGCAGGCTTTGCACGATTGCCAAGACGAGTAGTCACTGAAAATCTACGACAAGTCTAAGACGCCTGAAGTTATCGCGGGCAAAGAGTAGACACAAATTCAATAATCCAGATAATAGGAGTAATAGGGATAATCAAGATTTTACCCATAAGAGAAGAAAAATCATATTTTCTCTAAGTTCTGTAAGTTGTGGCACAGTACAAATTCTTTTCGTCCTACTTCATGGGTTTGAGTGTTGCTCTCTAAGATGGACATAAGAATGTAATTCATAGATAAATGACTGAAGTCGGGGCTGGGGTGCCGGGGGGGGGGCGGGGTCCGCACCATCGGGCCTTGGTGGCTGGCCACCCGCACAAATGCGTCAAAGGTAGAGAATGACCACAGCAGTCCAAATGCGTCGCGTGAGGCACTCTAATGGACATGCTGATGCCTGCAACCGCTCACTGCACTTTATGTTTATCAGCAGTGCGCACTGCACGGAGGAAATAGCTCTGCTTCCTGTGGTTGCTTAGATCGGCGCACGCACGGCGGTACAGCCCGAAAGGCAGATCGCCGCCTTGATAGAGGACCGCCCTCCCCTCGGCGATCGAAGGGGCCGAGATATCGTCACCTGCTGTCTGGCTGCTGACTGTGCTCTCCTCCCTGTCCCCCAGAATGCAACCCAGACGTGGTGGCTCCCAGTGTCAAGGCAAAGGACAACAGTGCTGTCAGAGTGAGTGTGGGCGTTGCCGTCTCCCGGGACCGCGATTGGCTGAGAGCACGCTGGACTTCCCACACGCAATCTCTGTTTGTCCCGGTCCACAGAAGCTGATCTTTCGTCGTTTCATGAGTGCGGCTCAGAGGAACAGCCGCACGCAGTTAAATTCCATCGAGCACAGTGCTGTGAGCCGGTATGAGCTGCAGGCCCCAGTGCTTTGTCCCTCGCTGAGTTTTCCCCCGATGGTGTTTTCAGTTCTGTGGACGTGCTCTTGTCAGACACAAGTGACCTCTTAACAACTGCAGCTTAAATGGGACTTTACCTCCATATACTGTCTACTTAACCCAATCAGCTTATCCCATCAATCCATCTCAGGGCGTGCACGCACGTGCACACGCACGCACACACACACAAACACACACACACACACACACACACACACACAATTATATCTTTGTGGGGACTCTCCAGTCATTTCTATGGGCACCAGAACAACCTTAACCCCTACCCTAACCATAAGTAACAAACAAAATACAAGACTTTTGGCATTTTAGTTTTTAGATTAAATTCTAAGATCATTGTGGGGACCTGAAAAAAGGTCACATCAGAGTTAAATTAATAATTTAGCTACAAGACAGGCCAGCATGCAGTGTGAACATGAGCTCACCTTGGGTCCCGATTCCCCCCCCCAGGCTGCATGGGTCCCGGGAGTCTCTGTCCATCCCCGTCAGCGCAGTGGAGAGCCTGGACCTGAGCTCAGACCAGACCACAGTCATCCGGCCCGTGCACAGCTCCATCCTGGGCGAGAAGTTCTGCTTTGAGGTGCCCCTGATCACACATTGGCTTTGCCGGGTGCTTCTGTGACCGACTTCCCAAACACTCTCCTCTACCACCTGATCTGCATACCTGCGTTACATTTGACAAATTTAACAGATGCTTTTTGTCCAAAAGTGACCAAATGTGTGAGACAAATAGCACATTGCAAACATAGATGTGGTCAAGGAGCTGGGCTGAAACTCTTATGGGTGGCCGGGTACAAGTGAAAAAACACCATACACAAATGCAGAATTAGCTACTAACAGTCACTTGCAAACCAGATGAAGATTTTAAATAGTACGGACACTTTTCCGCAATGCTGTCATTGAAGCCGTTTTTGCTGGTGTGATTTGTTTTTTCTGCTCCTCTGACCTCTGAGATGTTACGCACCGACTTTGTTTGCATCCTTTTCCCCTGTAGATCTGTACAGTGTTATATCCTGTAGCTGGCAGCACGCCCACGCTGCTCCCACAAGTCAAATCAAATCAGTGTATTTATGAAGCACGTTTAAAACAACAAGAGTTGACCAAAGTGCTGTAAAACTTCCATCCATCCATTTTCCATCTCGCTTATCCTACTGGGTCACGGGGGGTCCACAGCCTATCCTGGAAGCAATGGGCACAAGGCAGGAAACAACCCTGGATGGGGGGCCAGCCCATCGCAGGGCACATTCACACACCAACACCTACGGGAAATTTAGGAACTCCAATCAGCCTCAGCACGTCTTTGGACTCTGGGCGGAAACTGGGGGACATGACACAGGGAGAACATGCAAACTCCACACACATAACTCAGGCCAAGACTCGAACCCAGGTCCCAGAGGTATGAAGCAACAATGCTAACCACTGCACCACCCCCACAATAAAACTTATTTAATTCAATTAAGACCAGAAATATAACAACAAATGATTAATTAACCACAAACAAAAAAGCAATCATAACCAGGCCTACTGAAAGCTAACCAAATAAACAACTAAATAGTGAAAATAATAAACTCCAAATCGTCAGGCAAAAGGAAGGGCTTCAGTTTTGCAACATTCCTTAAATGAAACTGCTCTTTACCATAGACCTCATTTGTAAATCAAAGTTCAAAGATTAATCAGAAACAACACCAAGATGTCTTACGCGGGTTTCCACGTTTGCAGACAGGGAGCCTCACATTCCTTAGGCCATCAGCTAACAAACAAAGGGTTAGTGGTAGGGGCGTTGACAATGTGCCTCCTTGACAATAAGTCTTGCCTTTTTACAGGTGATTAATTCCGAGAACAACCACTGCTTCGGGTGCAGCTCCGCCGCAGAGAGGGACCGCTGGATCGAGAACCTGCGGCGTGCTGCCCAACCCAATAAGGTACAGCTGCAAGCCCCCAGGCACAGAGATCAGCGTTTCCTAACTCTCCCAGCCAACCAAGAAAAAGAAATACCTGGTACATGTGTGTTGAGAGCAGGAGGGAATTTTTTCTTTTGACATTCTGGGGGTCAGCAAGGCTAGGCTGGAAAACATTGGTCTGGATTCTCCAAACTGTCTGATGTGGCCCCTGTCATCTGCCTGAGGGGGGCGCTATCTGCTCAATCTTGTTAAGCATTTAAAAGGATAGCACCCATACTTGGACAGTTAATGTGACATCAACATGGTTCGAACCGGGGACCAGGCTGCAGGACACAGACTGCTAATAATAAAGCAGAGAAACTAACTGATGTAAAGATATGGACTCAAAGCATTAGTGTCATTTAATTACTTGCAAAAAAATATCACCTGAGATGCAAATTTCCTCAGTGCGACACACATATGTTTGGTCTCACACTACAAAATGATATCATTTTACTTTGGTGCCTCTTGTATGTTTAATTTCCCAAACTCATTCATCACTTGCTAGCAAAACAACAAATCAAACAGGGCAATTCCTGTCATGAGCATTTGTGTTCAGAACGGTTCCGGCCATTTAAATCACTAAAAACCGACACTGATTTCAGTTAGAGGATGACCGAGTGCATTTCAACTTGGCCGTGCTGTATCCATCAGCCTCTCTTGGCCATGAAACACACCCTTGAAGCTGACTAAATGTCCTACAGTGTATAGTTTGGGGTTTGAGTGTTTGTGTGAGTTTAGCCTAAGCAGGGCTATAGCGTGCTAAAAGCGTGCTCTTTTCATTGCCCCCCTATTCCAGGACAACTGTGAGCGCACAGAGAACTCCCTCAGCCTCTGGGTGAACGAGGCCAAGGACCTGCCCGCAAAAAGGCGCTATTACTGCGAGCTGCACCTGGACGGAGTCCTCTTCGCACGCACCAGCAGCCGCGCCATCGGGAAATCCTCGCAGCGCTCCAGCCTGATGGCCGAAGGGGGCGTGGCCGGCTCCGCAGGGAGCCTGGGAGGGGGCGGGGCTGGCACCGGCCCGGGAGGCTGCCAGCTGTTCTGGGGAGAGCTTTTCGAACTGGACAACCTGCCACCCGTGTCCCAGCTGACGCTGCACCTGTTCCGGGACGACGAGCCCAAAAAGAAGCGCCTCTCGCGAGACGAGGCCTTCAGCTTCCCGCTGGGCAGCGTCGCCATCTCCCTGGCCAGCATCCGAGGACGGGTCTTTCACGAGGACTGGTACCGCATCGTCCCCTATAAAGCGGCGGGCTCCGGAGGCGCCAAGGACCAGCTGGGGCCGCAGGCCTCGCTGCGTGTCAGGAGCCGCTTCCAGAACCTGCGGGTGCTGCCCATCGAGCGCTACAAGGAGTTCGCTGAGTTCGTGACGATGAACTACGAGGGGATGTGCGTCGACCTGGAGCCCCTGCTGTCCGTGCGTGAGAAGGAGGAGCTGGCCAGGGCGCTGGTGCACGTGCTGCAGAGCATCGGGAAGGCCAAGGTGGGCACCCAGGCCGAGTCACCGACGTTTAACCACGGGAAACAGGGCCGGGCTGCATGTTGAAAAGCCCCGAGTGTCATGAGAAAGGGCCGATGCCGCTACCAAAACTGTGGAAGGCGCATCACAAATACATCTGGTCTCCTGTTCAAAACTGGGGGCTAATCATTTAAAACAATCTAATCCCAGGGTCTCCAACCTTTTTTGTACACTTGACAGGGGCCCTTGAATATATAAAATCCTATGTAAAATTGGGTGGGAGGGGCCCAAGGTGAAATTCTGTCAGGGGCCCCAGAATTTCTAGGTACATCCCAGGCGGTGATGGTATGAGGTGTTCCAGTCAGCGGAAGGTGGCTGACTGGTTTTCTGCAGGCTACTAAAATACCGTGGTCAACTCATTGGCGACCAGTAACCTAATCATTATAAACCATTAAAAAGGGTAACTGGGTGTTTCCAGGAGTTCCTGATTACCCTGGGGAGGTCGGAAGTGCAGCGCTGCGGGGAGAAGGAGGCGCTGATCTTCAGGGAGAACACACTGGCTACCAAGGCCATTGACGAGTACATGAAGCTGGTTGGGCAGAAGTACCTCATCGACACTCTGGGTACGACCTGCCTGTGCGGGGAGGGGGGGGGGGCACTTCCTGTTTACCGCTGCAGCGCCATGCAAAACTATGCTTTCATATCTTACAGACTATAAATGCACATATTTGTCTAGTTACTAAGTGCATTGCAGTGAGACACAAACAGAAAATGTTTAAATGCAGAAGTGAGTCATTTGTCAGTAGAACAGAACAATGAAAAGAATTTCCTAGCTGTCTTGCTATTGGCCTTTGAAGAAGCGCCTTTATGAATGAAAGCTCTGGTTTAGGCAGGGATTGTGTGTCAGTCAACGAGTCCAAAACATGATTATAAAGACCTGGGAGCACGTAGACACGCAAAAGCAGTGGTATAGTTATCCACATGCAAAACAATAGCCATCGATATAACTGCGAGTACTGCTGGCACAAGGCAAAGTTGAAAAAGCAAAGTTGTCGACCCACCCAGAAATTGTGTAGAATAGGGCCGAAAACGACTGAAGATGGAAGAGCAACTATTTATGTATGCATGTGTATGGGTGGTCAACGAGACAAAAGCTGTTACTCTGGACGAAACATCTCAATGCTCATTGGAATCTACCTGACAGGGCAAGAGTGTTATGGTCTGATGAGACTAAAATTGAGCTTTTGGGGCAAAATGCAAAGTGTTTTGAGTAGTGCGATAGTAAAACACTCCAAAAAGGTTTGGGAAACTCTGGGGGCACTCATCAGCCAGAAGCGATGGTATTGCTGGGATTTGATGGAAAGGTCAGGGATCTGGCGTGAAGGTGACTTCATTTAGGCTGCAGGGACACAGGCGCTCCGCCAGGAGCTCACCTCCCCGTCCGCTCTCAGGAGACTTCATCACGCGGCTGTATGGCTCCGCGGAGAGCTGCGAGGTGGACCCACGCAAGTGCACTGCCTCCGAGCTTCCCGGGAACCAGAGAAACCTGAGGGAGGCCTGTGAAGATGTGGTGAAGAGAATCACGGAGATGCACGAGTGAGACGGCCTGCACACTAATGCAAACAATCTGCACAAATCAAACTGTGTACCAGTTTTGACTTTTTATGTACTGACGATCTTAAGAACTACTCTCTCTCTTCTCCGCTTTCCTTCCGAACTGCCTTCTTATCTTTCGTGCCTCCCTTGGCTTCCTCCACTCCCCCTCTGTGACTTTCTTCTGTTCACCACTCCTTAACTGCACCCGATTATTTCCGGAACATTCCCTCCCCGCTGGCCCAGATCTTTCCCAGTGGAGCTGAATGAAATTTTCTCCAGCTGGGCGGAGGACGGCGAGGCACGCGGACGGGTGGAGATCGGCCAGCGCCTCATCTCTGCCTCGCTCTTCCTGCGTTTCCTGTGCCCTGCCATCCTCAGCCCCTCCCTCTTCGGCCTAATGCAGCCGTACCCGGACCCGCCGACGCTGCGCGCCCTCACCCTCACCGCCAAGGTGATACAGAACCTGGCCAACTTTACCTCGTGAGTCCCGGCCGGCTGTATCAAGCCAATCGGTGCAGTCGTGGAAAATGCGTTCGCTGCATTCCCCCCCCCCCTATAATTGACAGTATGAGGCATCGCAGCTCAGCCAATTCTTCGGAAAACACGATGCTCTTTCGGCACTCGGTGCTCTGCCAACAAATCGCTGTGCCGAACGGCACGTTTGAAGGGCCACGTGCACATTCACACGCCCGGCTCGTATCAGACACACTGTCCACGGGTATAACGAACAGGCCCCTCTTGCTTCTTCGGCCGACACTCTTATAGCCATGTGACCAGTTCTCAGTGCAGTCTCTCCCCTCCCCCGTGCTGCAGGTTTGGGGAAAAGGAGGAGTATATGCTCTTCATGAACGACTTCCTGCAGGAGCACTGGGAGGCCATGCGGAGCTTCCTGCAGCGGGTGTCCGACCCTGACAGCGAGCTGGCCATGGCCAGATTCGACGGCTACGTAGACCTGCCCCTTCGCCTAGCCGTGCTTCACGGCCTGCTCACTGACATCATCTCTCCCATGAAGCAGGTACGCGCCTCCCACGACCCCCCCCTCCCGACGCTCTGTCCTGCTCGACCCCATCCTGCCTGCCAGTGGCATCATAGTGATGGGTGTCTGTTGTAGGAGACGGTGGAGAAGCTGCTCCCTTTGCCCTCCATTCTGAACCAGATCTCAGACTCGCTGGGCCACAGCGCTCCCCGAATCACGATCTGCAAGTAAGTTCTGGGCAGCACCCAGAAGACAAACGAGCAAACAAACAGAACAGCAATTTCAAAGGGAAAGCACCCTGTGGCAGGGATATAGATGAAACTGACCTCGCTGTGTGGCCCACAGCTTGAGGTCGGAGCAGACCAAGCCAACCTATGTGCCTCCGCGGGACCTTCCCGAATACAGCCCCTACCAGCACCTGCCCGCCGACGGCAAGACCAGGGATAAGCAAGCGGGGAAGCGGGTGACGAGGACCCAGAGTGTCCCCAACCGTGTCAAGCCACGTTCCTGGCACCCCCCAAGGCGGCAGACGAGCAGCGAGAACCTCCCGAAAATCACGGTATGCGCAATACCCACCGGGCACCTACATCCTGGCACGTTACTCATCGCTGCCGGCTTGGTCGTCATGACGGATGTTAGAGATGCGTAGGGCAGGTGTGTCACCCTAGCTGCGACAGCGGTGCCACGGTTCGCTTGCTGGGTTTCAGCGACTCCGTCTCTGTCTGCCTCCCCTTAGAGCCCCAACCCCTCAGAGGTCCAGCCCCCTAGACCCACAACTCGCGTACCCTGGCAGGTTGTAGCCAAAGAGCCGCACCCGATGAGCTCTGAGCCGGAGGAGTTTAACGTCCTGAAGAAGGTGGGTGTCGCCGCTCCTTGCCTTGCGCCCGCTGCGATGGCAGCGCCTGTGCAATTGCTGACGAGGGCCCTCTGGCGCCGCGTGCAGCACGAGGAAGAACTGTCCGAGCTGCGGCTCGGGGTGGATCAGGTGACGGAACGCGAGCTGGAGATGGCCAAGCGGCTGGAGGACTACATCGCCGACAGCGAGGAGCAGAAGGAAGAGCTGCAGGCCACGATCAAGCAGATGCAGGACCTGCTCGCCACGCAGGAGGAGCAGCTCGCCAGCGCCACCTTCAGGTGAGGCAGAGCGGAACAGGTCACGGGAGCGGCAGTCACTACCTAGGACGTACGTAAACAGTTCAGACTGTACTTTTCTCTACTTCCATTAGACTTGGAGTAATAGAGGAAGAGAGGGAGGAGGATGAGAGGAAGTTAAACGCAGCCATGGCTGCAGCAGAGAGGATGAACGTGCTGGTAAGTCATCAAGGGCAAAAAATTGCTGAAAAAGAGGTGAAGGGAACAATAAACTGCAGCCAATATGAGTCACTGCTGATTCCACTGAAGGCCAGATTGAACACTTATGGTGCTTTACACAACTCATCAATAAGCCCATCACTTCTCCATTTAGAGTGCCGAATAATGCTCACAAATATCCAAAAACTGGACTCCCTGAACTCCTCTAGCACTGCTCGCTCATTTCATTTTGTACATTTTCTCAGGAGGAGCAATTTGCAGAGCTGCTCAAAGACATGAACAAGCTCAGCAGTCAGAGGAACATGCAGCATCCGGGCGAGCCAGACAGCGACGGCAACTGAGCGCAGCCGGCTGGCTGCACGCGGACATGCGACTGTTAGCAGGGCGCCGTGGCAACGCTGTGACTTTGGCACGTGGTTCAAAGTCCAGTGCAACTAAAATAATGAATGGAGTGAAATATGAACATTGTTAAAGGAATGTTGGAAAGCTTTGTCCATCCTGCACTTTGTTTTCAACAGTACTTAATTTGGTGGGGGGTCCAGAGAGAAAAAAAATGGGGGAGGGGGCACAATAATTCAGTAAGTGTCAGCTTGCACCTCCAGGGGTGGGGGGCTAATCGCCACCCTTGCTATGCGTATGTGGAGCTCTGCAACAGACTGTGAACTGTACAGCATAGATACTTAATAGGCCGATTCCGGCACGCACCCGGACCCGGCCAGAACTGTTCTCCACAGTCTAATGGGAACCGGTTATACCCTGGCAGTTGGTCACCACCCCAAACAAATTTTATCTTCAGTAGCGGGGCCTTAGTTTTGTGCTGCTGATGGAATTTGGCCCATGGGGAGGAATATTAATAATAATAGTCAAGTAATGGGGGAACACTGTTCTATAGGTCAAGTGACTCGAAAACGGAGAATTGTTTTTTTTGATTACCAAAAAATACTTTTCTACTCAATCGCTTTTCTACAGTTTCATACATTAATTTCCGTTTTATAACTTAATAAAACGTTAAAAAAGATTTCGTGACCTCCCTTTTCTCTGCTGACAACCAGCAAAATGTGAATGTACAGAGCTTTAATCCAGCATACACTTCCCACTGGTTATATCTTTTATAGAAATACCATACAAATAAACAAATTAAATGGTGCCACTTTACAATAAGGCTACCCATTTAAAGCGTTTATGAATAGTTTGTAATGTGGCTATTAATTAGGTTGTAACACTTTGTAAATTATTAATTGACGATTTTAAACAAGTTATAAGTTTTTTTTTATTATTGAGTTACTACCATTTACAACCGGTAAAAGGAAGCCTTATTGTATAGTGGGACCAATTAATTTTAGCAAGATGTACACACATTGCACCAAAAAGTACCTGCAAGCCTGGCCCGCTGACGTTTCAAACTGCCACCTTTACCGAGATTAAACTAACAATTGACCTGTTTGTTAAAATGAATTTCGAATTGACAAAAATTATGAAAGCCGATACGTTATTAATGCCCGAAAATAGTTTTAAAGTTGAACTGCAGTTGCCCCCCAAACATTAACAATTGGACTCACAAAAGTAAATATGACTGAAACAATACACCAAATATAAATGACCTGTATATTTTTTTTTCTGGTGGTTAAGTTAAACCTCCAGTTCATTGGGACGGCAACCAGACGGAAACCAAAATCGTTGGCAATTTCCAGTCCTCGCTACACTAAAAAAATCCTCAAATTTCTTCAAGCTCGGCTTCAGAAAAACGCTTCATATCCCATTACAAAAATATACGTTTTTAGTGAAAGGAAACCACTGCAGTCGGCCGAATCGAAGACGCTCCCCAGCCACACTCAATATGGCAGATGGCCGGGCCGCTCCGTCGCTCCGCGCCTCCCTTTGCGCCCAGGTGATGTCACGTTGCCGTGGCCCGTCCTGTCCGCCCGCCCGCTGGGGAGACGCGCCGGACCCGAGTGCGAGAGGGAGAGCGCGCCAATGTGACAGCTGAAAAAAACACAAAACAGCGACGCGCACACGTACACGCACACGCGCAGCCACACACGCGAGCACTGACGCGCAGGGACGTGCACACCCGCGTACTGACACACGGAGGCGCACACGCACCCGCAGAAACATGCGGCGCGGCGCCTAGGCGGCCCCCAGGCCGGGAGCTCACATCGAACGGCGGGCGAGCCAGGCCATTTTCCGTGAGTACTCAGACGACACGTACTTAACGAGGGCCGCTTTGAAAGCGGGCAAACAGGAAGAGGAGCTCGGCCTGTCGACACCGTTTACTGGGTCTGCTTTCGGGTAGCTGGGGAGCTGTGCTTTTTGCGACGGATGACACTGTGCATCGCTGGTGCTGCTGGATGCTTAGCATGCTAGCCCGCTAGCTAAGCCTACTCGGTAGCCAGCCAGCTGCCTGGACGAAGCGTGCAGGGTAGCTGTGGCTAAAACCGCACAGAAATCTTGCTGCCTCTGCTTACTCGGCACGTGCAGCTTTATTTTCCATATGCTGTCTTAAATATACTGTGGAAGAAGCCACAATTATAATAGGATTGGCTTAACAGATACAAACTCCTGTCCTTGGAGGCAAATCGTGTATGCGTGTCTCAGTGCTGCATGCACTGAATGAGTAGGAATATGATCACTTGTCTTCATGCCGTGACATGCGTCGTTCGTGTCATGTTTTCCCACATACATTCGAGTCGTTCTAGTGGTTAATGTTTCTTGTATTCCCAAACATGGACACACTGACCTAATTTTCCATGCCTTCAGGAGATAGACATTGGTACAGCCTGAAAGCCAGTCAGCTGTTAAAGCCTCACTAGAAAATTTTCCTTTCATAATCGGAGTGTCGTTTTTTTGTTGATTTAGGGCCACTACCAAAGTCAATTTGAAAATAAGTGTTGCCTCTGAAGGAGTTTCCAAAAAGGGATGTGGTGATCATCCCATCATTGCTGAATCCATTCAGTGGTTTTGATGGTGTGTCCTCGACCACTGCTGTCCCCACTATTTGCTGACAGACAAATTGTCTGATCTGAAACGATAAATGCGGGAATCAATAAGATTGTACATGCCCATTCTTCATAGTACGTGTTATAGGGAAAAAAGACGAAACAGAACATGTAATGTCTGAGTCTTGGGCAGGGTTGTGCTTTGATTGAGTTGATGAAAACCTAAACCCTTATTAGTATAGAAATACAGAAATAATTCTGATGAGCCACTAGGGAAGTATAGACAATTTCTCGCTATGTTTACACATGACTTTTCAGTGCCAGCCCTGTGTGTGTGTGTGTGTGTGTGTGTGTGTGTGTGTGTGTGTGTGTGTGTGTGTGTGTGTGTGTGAGAGATACATTACATTGTGGGGACAAATTTTTGGTCTCCACCAGGGGGAGTTCAGTTTTTTAAAAGTCTGTGACTGCAGTCAAAAAACTAAATATGCCATATGCAATTTATTTTTTCTTGGTCACTTATGGTTAAGGTTCGGGCTGGGTAGGGGTGAGGTTGTCATTGTTAGGATTAGGGTTTTGCCTATAGAAGTGAATGGGCGGTCCCCACAAGGTGTGAATACAGGTGTGTGTGTGTGTGAGAGAGAGAGAGAGTGAGAGTAGGAGGAGACTAATGTTATGGGATGTGAAGCACTCAGTATTGAGATGATGTTGTATGATTGAGCTATAAATGCTTCTGATAGGGCGGTACGGAGCTGCAGTGGGTAGCATTGCTGCCTTGCACCAAGAAGGCCCTGAGTTTGATCCCGGGTCCTTTCTGTGTGGAGTTTCCACAGGTTTCTGCCAGGGCCCCCAGTTCCCTCCAATGGTATAGTAGCGTGCAGAGCAGGTTGATTGACAAGTCTAAATTGGCCCAGTACATTTGCACGTGTGAGTTTGTACACCATGGGTTGGTTCCTGCCTGCACCCATTGTTCCCAGGATAGGCTCTGGTCCCACAACCCCAGTTGGGATTAAGTGGTTGCAGTGATGGATGGATATTTCTGATATAGTGGTGCTGTGTTGTGGCTGACCTTTTGTGAATACTCCTGTCAGTGCAATGGTTGAGCTTTTGTGTATAAGCCTGTCAGTGCAGTGGTTAATCCTTTGTGTATACTCCTGTCTGCGCAGTGGTTGACCCTTTGTGTATACGCCTGTCTGCGCAGTGGTTGACCCTTTGTGTATACGCCTGTCTGCGCAGTGGTTGACCCTTTGTGTATACGCCTGTCT
>JABFDZ020000097.1:8170613-8182732 GCA_019775955.2 Pollimyrus isidori | reverse complement strand
CACCCCCCTCCCCGCAGACTCTGTGCAGGTGCCCACCTCGGCCGTGCGGCTGAAGCGCACTTTCTCTGACAGCCTCCGGGCGGCGGCAGAGAGCCTGGAGCTGACCCGGAGTCAGCGGTTCCAGCTCAGGCATGCAGTCCCTCTCGTGCTCATTGAGTCTCTCCACTTCAGCCCTCGACCTTGCTTCTCTGGCACCAGCCTTAAGATGAGCAGCAGGGCGATTGGTGAGTGACAGCTGGGGCCGCCGCCCAGGCAGGACAGTGGCCACGTTGCCAGTGATCATAACATTTATTTATTTGTTTCCGAATCGGGGCCTCCATCAGTGGCCATAAGTCTGTTTCTCTAGGTGTCATTTGTTTTGACGCAGTATCCTTGTGGGTCCAGCTGTCTTTGTGCGTCTTTCACATCACTTTTGTAAAATTTTGTCGGCGAACACGCAGAAGCCTCCCAGCAGCTGTGTTCAACCAGTTCCTTGATCCTCTCCAGGGAAATCCTCTCTGCTGGTGAAGGATGTCTTTAGCTTTTCCCTGAAAAATAAGGGTAAAGAAGCCAATGACGACGAAGAGGAGGAGGATGAGGAGGAGGTGGACCACGAGTTCAATGACGACGATGAAGAGAATTTGTTTTTGTCGGACGAGACTCTGGGAGAGGAGGCAGGGATGTTGAAGAATGTAGAGAGGAAGTGCCCTTACTGCCCGGACCGCTTTCACAATGGCATCGGCCTGGCCAATCACGTGCGAGGCCATCTCAATCGCGTCGGGGTCAGTTACAACGTCCGGCACTTCATCTCCCCGGAGGAGGTCAACGCCATCGAGAGGAAGTTCTCATACCAGAAAAAGAGGAAGAAAGGTGAGGATGGCGACGGGGAGGGCGTGAGCCAGAGGGAACGGAATCCCTCAGGCTCTGAGAATGGGTTTAAGGAGTACAGTTTGGAGTGCCTTGGGGGAAGATGGTCACATTCTAGGTTTGGTGACTGCCTTTCCCTCTGGCTGCAGTGGCCAACTTCGACCCTGACACCTTCAGCCTCATGCGCTGCGAGTTCTGCGGCGCCGGGTTCGACACGCGGGCCGGCCTGTCTAGCCACGCACGCGCCCACCTGCGAGATTTCGGGATCACCAACTGGGAGGTCACCGTCTCGCCCATCAACATCCTGCGGGAGCTCTTCTCCAGCCGCCCGGACCTGACGCCCCCGACTGGGCCCCCTCGGAGCTCGCCTGTCCATGGCCCTGACCTGGACGATGACTGGGACATGCCAGGGGCCAGTGGGATTGGCGCCATGGACAGTGCGCTGTCATCTTTGTCGCCATCCCCAACCCTACCAACAGCGCAAGTGGAAGGTGAGTTAAGAGACACGAAGTGACATTATGACTAATGCGGTGCATTGCTTTCAGTTTTGTATACAATCCACTTGTAACTGTGTGTGTGTGTGTGTGTGTGTGTGTGTACACCTGTTCAGTACCAGTTAAAAGTTTGGACATGCCAAGCTGTCTACAAAGGAGAATGATAGTGTCGCATTACATGACCTGGCCACCTGACCTAAACACAGTCGAGATGGTTTTGGACGAGTTTGACCACAGAGAGAATGAAAAATGGCCAATGAGAGCTCAGTATGTGTGTGGGAGCTCTTTCAGGAGAGCTGGGAGAGCGTCCAATGAGAGCTCAGTGTATGTGTGGGAGCTCCTTCGGGAGAGCTGGGAGAACGTCCAATGAGAGCTCAGTATGGGTGTGGGAGCTCTTTCAGGAGAGCTGGGAGAGTGTCCAATGAGAGCTCAGTATATGTGTGGGAGCTCTTTCAGAAGAGATGGGAGAGCGTCCAATGAGAGCTCAGTATATGTGTGGAAGCTCTTTCGGGAGAGCTGGGAGAGCGTCCAATGAGAGCTCAGTAAATGTGTGGGAGCTCTTTCAGGAGAGCTGGGAGAGCATCCCAGGAGGCCACCTCAGGGAACTGGCAGGGTCAGCCAGTCCCTGGAGCAATTGGGGCTAAGAGCCTCACCCAAGGGCCCAATGGTGGCATTACTCTGCTGAACACGGGACTTGATCCAGCAACCATTTGAGTCCCAACCCACAGAGCTGCCCCCACCACCCCCCAACAATTTTTTTTGTTTAATACCTTTTTGGTTTGTCATAATCCATTTATAATATAATTCTTTTGTTGTTTTTAAACTTCATTATAAAATATAGAGCAGGGGTCACCAACCTATTTGAAACTGAGAGCTACTTTATGGGTACTGAGCCATACGAAGGGCTACCAGTTTGAAACACCCTCCTAAACCTATCCAAACTTCATATATAATAAACATGTTCTAAATGCTTTTTTGTGTAATTAAAGAAGAATAGCAACAGGATAAAATTAAAATTTAGAGGCTGCTCATTGGTGAGTTGTGCAATTTTTAGAACAGATCCGCCGGCTACTTGTGGTCCTTGGAGGGGCATTTTGATGCCTGCGGGCACCATGTTGGTGAGCTGTGATAAAAAAAAAAAACTGTATGGTTAGGTGCATCCAAGCTTTTGTCTGGTGCTTGAAAATACACTGACATACACGTATGAAGAGTGTGTACTAGGTTTGCCACCCATCTCTTGTAATACAGGATCGTCCTGTATAATGTGGCAACACTGTGTACTGCTAGTTGTTGGGGTTGGCTTATTTACGTGATTGTCTGCGACATTTTTTTTAACGATGTACAATAGCGGTGGCGCTGTAATAGTGAAGTGAAAAGGAGGATGGTGGGTGACTAATATCTGACTAGGTAAAACGCTCTCATCGCATATGAAATAAAATAGAACGAAAATACGTTTTTAAAGTGTCGCAATGTAAATGGTAGAAGCTGGACGGTCGTTTTTTCTGCCCTCGGCTCGATTCATCACACCTTAAACGCGATTCACCGAGCAGTCGGCTGGATTCGTTACGCCTTCGGGTCGATTCGGTCGACAGTCGGCTGGATTCGTCACGCCTTCGGCCGACGCGGACTGGCAAGAATGGCCGCCGCCAGCTCCCCGCAAACCGAAGCGGAGTGGTGTCTGTCTGCTGGCGGCCCGGACTCGGGTGCCCCACTGCTCAGCATCGGTTGGTAATGGCAGCACCATCATATCCGCCGTACGCCCGTGTTCGGTTTTTAAACACAAAAATGTTAACCTGGTTATCCCGGTTACCCCGGTTAACCCGCCCCTTCTGGCAGATTGATGGCAGGTTAGACGAGCCCATAAAGTACGAGTCCTGAAAAACATCAATCGAAGCCGAACGCAGCTAAAAAGCCGTGTCATCGAGGCGGAGTGAGTGAGGGCGCCGCGGACGTCGCGTTTCAGCCCCGGGAGATTGTGCTGTTCTTAAACGGAGGCATCGGGCTGTAGCACAAGTTAATCACCAATCTGGGCTGGGTACTTCCCTGCTAAAGCTTCGGGAGCTACAGCATCCCCCTTACGACGAGCGATGGTTTTTCTTTCGTTTTGCGATTGCGATTATCGACAGTATAAATGTTAAAGAAATCCCCTGCATAATCATCCAGGTCTTTAATCGTTGATGTTTCTTTACGTCCACGTCTGCTTTTGCGTTTGATCGTGAAGTCAGCGGTGAGTATGACATTTATCTTCGTCTGATCGTTGCTGGGCTGTGGCGGAATCGACGTTAGTGGATTAATGATTTTAAGACTAGCGTTAAACTTTGTTTTAAAACCCAGACATTCTCTAGTTCCTCACTTTATAAAAACTTAGAAAAGTCCTTTTTCACATTTAGAACAAGACTGTCGGGGTTCTAAGTATAGAGTGGAATTCAGATGAATGAGAGCTGTCAAGGCGGGATACTGTCAGTTCTGTAAATGCGCTATAAATATACGTTGACACTTTATCCATTTATATTACTTTAATAGTATAAGAACATCACACCAAAAATATATTTAGGTAGCAACAGTACTTTAATCTAATTCGGTTTGATTGAGCAGTGTCTTGTGGCCTACTGTTGCCTTCAGTGCTTTTTAGTTTTGTATATAGTCAGAGATGCACCTCTTTTGTACTTATTGCTGTTCTGAGTCACCACACAAAGTCTTGTTGCAGACATACAAAGATGGATGGATAGATAATGAACTCTCTATCTATCTATCTATCTATCTATCTATCTATCTATCTATCTAATCGGTTTATTTGCACTGACATAGATTAATTGAAGCTGCTGCTTGAGTCCTGTTTAATTGTAATAGTATGTACAGTTGTCTGGATACAGATGCCATTGTGACCAGACCAGTGAACCAGGAAGGATTGTTGTGCTTCAGGTGGAGAAGACGACCAGATGCCAGATGTGGAGGACGATGTGACGGGGCTTCCTGGGAGCAGGAGTGCAGCCCCTTCGGACCTGGGGACTACGGACCCCCCGTCGCCTGAGGACCCTGACGACAAAGCTGAGGGTGGTGAGTGTGGGGGGGCGGGCCTGCGTCTGAGGCCGTGAGCAGCGATCGTCGATGGAAGGTGAACGGAGGGCCCTGATTGGTCGGCCTGGAAACAGAGGCATGTGGATATTTTCTATTTTCTCTCTCCCCCCCCTTTCTCTCACTCCCTGCAGCGGACAGCCTGCTGAAATGCGAAGTGTGCTCCGCCTCCTTCGAGACGCGGCGGGGGCTGTCCAGCCACGCCCGCTCTCACCTGCGGCAGCTGGGCGTGGGCGTGTCGGAGAGCAGCGGGGCGCCCATCGACCTGCTGTACCAGCTCATCAAGGAGCGCGACGGCCGCTTCTCCCCTCCCCCCACCCCACCATCCGTGGCCAAGAAGCCTCACAGCGGGGGTCCTGTGCCACGGAAAGAAGCCACGGGAGGGGCAGTGTCTGGCAAGGGGGCCGTCTCTGAGCACAGGGCCGCCCTCCTCTCCCCATTGGTCCCCAGTGACAAAGCACCGCCCTCTGGGGCCCGGGCCTCCTCACCAATGGTGTTTGCTAAGTCCCGCTCGGCATCTCCCGTGTTGCGGAAAGCCCCCATCTCCTCCCTGCTCCCTGCCTCCTCCCCCCTGCGCTCCCTGGAGTCCAAGCCTGGCCCTGTTAAGCCCCCCTCTGCCTCCATTGCCTCTTCGGCCTCTACTAAGCCTTTTTGGGCCCCACAGGAGACGGATGCCCCCTTGAACCTGAGTAAGTAAAAATTGCCATTACACCGTTCGTATAACCTGCCCACTAAGCTACACACATGCACTACATTCCTTTATCTCTCCATCTATCTTCCAACTGCATTTTCATTAACTTTTAATGTGACAGAGCAAAATTTGACATGCTCTAAAGGCGATGACACACAGGGCAACTTTTTAGGCAGTATGGCTGGGTAACTACCAACCAGGTGAGCAAAGGGTAACTCATCTGGACCTGGATGGTAAGGAAAAGTTTTTCCAAATAGAAATGTGTTGCCCAGAATCAATTAGGAAAGTGCCCGAATAGCATCCGTCAGCAACATCAATCAAAAAGTTTACCCATGTATCATCACCCATTCTAGATGCAGTCTAGATCAGTCTAGAATGGACCAAAGTATCCTGCTTCTGATGTATAAACATATTCAAAATGTGCTTTGTTAACTAAGCAAGTCACTGTATTTTGCAAGGCAGAGCCATGTAACCGAAGCTGATCATAAACTTTTAACACTGGAAACGATGACGGCGATGTGCAGCCGGGGTGTAGCTGTGCACCAGACCCACAGCTTAGTGCAGGTGACAGTTTTGGATCCACAGTTCTGTGCGATTTTGGTACAGCAAGGAAAACGCAATTTATAATTTGAAATGATTTAATGAAATCACAAACACGATGAGGAACAGTTAAAAATCAAAGACAGTGTATCTGTCGATGTGTCTAAATAACAAAACCTAAGAGACACTTACTTGAACATATACATATAATACACACAGTGGTACCTTGGTTCTCGAACTTAATCTGTTCCAGACTCCGGATGGAATCCTAAAAAGTTCGAGTTCCGATCAAATTTTTCCCATAAGAAACAATGGAAAACCAATTAATTGGTCCCTGGCCCCCCATAATTACACCCAGATATGTTTTATAGCATTTAAACACAAAATGAACAGGATAAAATAAGAATATGGTTTTGGAAGTCATTAAGAAAAAAATGAAGATCTTATCCCAACATTACCTCTGTCCTGCATTCCAATCATCCGCTCCTTCCGTGTGTCACGCCCCCTCGTTAACCTCGTGTGGGATCCCCATGTGATCAGCTGTCTCTGGTTGTTGTCATTAGTCCTCTGTATTAAGTCTGCATTTCAGTTTGTTTCCCCAGTCCGGTCATTGGGTGTATTCGACCTGCTTACAGCTGGTTTAAAGCAACGTATCCTGATCCTGATGCAAAGCATTATGGTTAGATACATTGCGACCTCTCACCCGGCTGCACAAACTGGAACCATGTGACGACACGTCTTTGTCTTTATTGGCTGAAGAGTTTTACACGCATGATGTTTGTATCCCAGGCAGTTCCGATGCGTAATCTGCTATTTCTCCCAAATATCACTTAAAGCAGTGAGAACTGGTTTTCAGTTAATTTGCCTGGTAAAATAAAATTTAATTAAATTGCATAAATGCTCTAATAGTACACATAATTAGTGTTTTATTTATTGTTAGTTACTGTAGTGCTGCGCTGCTTTATTTGGTTAATCGTCCAGTCTGTGAAGAAGGCATTCAAGTAAGAATTGCTTTGTAGTATGACTCATTTCCTGGCGTGTACAATTTATATTAGCTCAGGGTTCACGGTTTGTCTTCTAATATTCACATCGAGTTTTAGGTCAACCTGGTTTGTTCCACTTTCAAGAAATTCGAGTTCTAGTGAGTTCGAGAACCGAGGTACCACTGTGTGTGTGTGTGTGTGTGTGTGTGTGTGTGTATATATATATATATATATATATATATATATAATAGAAATAAAGAAATAAATAAAGCACTACTGAGTAACTGATAAACGCCTCACTGAATTTTCTGACAAAAACGCCTTCGATGTCACTGGAGGACTTGCTCGCAGAGACTGCTTCTGCCTCTGGTCGTACACAAGCTCAGATGTTGTCTGAAATTAGTTAACACATTAGATATGTTTAGATATCTTTCTGGCCAACCTAGCATCGCTTATCGGTGCGGGGGGTATGATCTCCGCCTCTGGTACAAGAGGGTTCATGTCCCAAGCAGTCCCATTTCCAATGCAGTATAGCTCTTAAAATATTTATGGGTGGAGTGGTGGTTCTGTGCCAGCAACTCGAAGGTTGCTAGTTCAAATCCCGTGAATCCCCAGAGTGATGCTACTGTGTCGGGCCCTTGACGTACAATTGCTTCATCCTGGGTATGATGTTAATGTACATCCAGCTCTGTAAGGAGATCCTCCAACTAACAAGGAATAACTTGGGGGTTGGTGGCAGGATTGGCACTCCAGCCACTGGAAGAAATCTCACACTGGGTCACCCACCACATGGCCGCACTGAGGTTCTCATCCCTGAGGTGGTTTGTCATGTGATGGGTGCAGCAATACGCTGTAATAAATGCATGCTCCTTACACACTGTCGTCAGTGCGTGCTCCTTACACACTGTCGTCAGTGCGTGCTCCTTACACACTGTCGTCAGTGCGTGCTCCTTACACACTGTCGTCAGTGCGTGCTCCTTATCTCCTCCTCTGGCAATATCCAAATTCTGTATAACGGAGTCAGCAGATATGGTCTCGTCAGGTCTGCTGTATTTTATTGGGAAACCAGAATGTTACGAAATGGCTGATTATAGCTGACAGCAACCAGGTTTAGCCATAACCGACTTGCAGCCTCAGTTGGCAGAAAGTTTGAACACGGAAACTTGTGTTTCAGTTCTGCCCGTGTAATGAAATGATGGTGCTGTGCAGAAGTCTTAGAAAGTCAAAGAAAATGATGCTTAAACGATCTTTATATTGGTGTAAAGCTATGCTATTACGCCTTTCAAAGTGTGTTAGCTTAGCCATCTCGATGGCCTCACAATCAGCCAATCAAACAGCGGGTTCCCAGGACTGGACTTAAGAACCACTGCTTTATTATTGGCTGATTGTGAGGTCGCCCCAGAAACCCACACCGGCCCTCCATGGATCAGGCTCCCCCACTCCTGCAATACACTCATGTTTGGCACCACTCCTATAGCTAATCAATATCTCGATGGCTTGTAATTAACTAATTAAGTTAATTAAATAAGCTGGCGGTGAAATATAAATACACGAGATGGCTGGGGTACACCTGAGGAGAGGATTTGGCACCCTAAAACCGTGGGGGTGTGAGGCAGGAGTGCTCCCCCCTAAGCCTGCTGTGTACCTGTACTGTATTAATCCCAGCGTAGCGTTTAGCTCCTTCCTGCCTGCTCGTCTTTCAGCCTCTGTTGAAGGGGAATCCAGCAAGGACATCGTGTGCCAGCTGTGTGGGGCCTGGTTCGAGACGCGCAAGGGCCTGTCCAGCCACGCCAGGGCGCACCTGCGTCACTTCGGAGTGGTGGACGCTGAGACCAAGGGCTCCCCCATCGACTACCTGAACCAGCTCATCCACACCGACGACTTCAAGCACAGGGCCGGCGGCCTGCTGCCCAACCTGCTGGAGGTGGGCTCGGCTCCCAGCCTCTCCCCGACTTCCTCCTCGCCCTCCACCAAGCGCCTGTCCCTGTCCTCGTCTCCCGGAGGGCTGCACAAGGCCATCTCGCACGGGCCGAAGAGTCCCAGCTCCTCGCTGGCTCCCGCCGCCAGGCGGCCCAAGCCTTCGGGGCACGAGAGGGCCGCCCTGCAGGTGTTCCGTCTGAGTGGCAGTGAGCTGTCGCCCCTCACGCATGGTGAGTCCCGGCAAGCTGGTGTGGTTGGGGAGGCGGCGGTCATGTGACTGGTCATGTGACCGGGGGGTCTGAAACTCTATTCAGAGTCGCACCTCCAGATTTTTGGTGCTTGTATTATGTGGTTTGCTTATTAAATTTATCAATTATTTCCACAGTTTGTACGCCATATGGAAAAAAATGCCTCAGGTTGGGAAATCGGCTGGGCGGGAGGAGTGAAGTTGTCTTGTATTAATAGGGTACGACCAAACTGATTTAATTAATTGAAAAGCAGCGGCAAACGGTAATGTTTTAAGCAGTGATTGGTAAGCTGACTGTTTTATCAGACCTCGGACCTTCAGGAAACGCTGCTTCCCCTTGTTTGGTTTTGATTGTGGGACACTGACTAAACCAGATGGCCTCAGGGGCCTGGATGCCTCATAAGGTTTAAGTAAATCAGAAATGTTTTTAGGCACAAGGCCATTTAGTGCTTTGTGCGCAAGTAATAGATGGAAGTATTGACTTTGGGCAAAGGGAGTCTCACCTGAGATTTCTCTGAACGGCTGTGTTCCCTTGCGAATGGATACAGGTTATGCACGTTTTTCAGCATCGTATCGCGGTTGGTTTCCCTTAGCAACTAAACCGCTTTCTTCGGCTAATATAATATGAGGTCTGCAAGCAGTTTGGTACTTTCCAAGGTCACCTCTTGACTTTCTCACTGTTCTAAGGATATTTTGTTGCTTTTTTTTATTAGAATCTTTTCTTAACTCTGTCTCGAACGTAGAATGTCTCCTTTATGTCGCTCGTGTCCTTCTGTCGACCTTCTGTTTTTCCGCAGTTAGCAGACTAGCATAAGCACCCCTGTATGTCTTATCAGCTTAATCTCTTAATATCAAGTCAATCGAATCAATCAGCTTCATGTATGTATGTTTGATTAGTTTGCTCTTGAATAACAAGGTTGTGTCGCCCTCTTGCATGCGCTTGCGCTCGCAGGAGAGCCGTCTAAGGAGATCGGCTGTGAGTTCTGCGGGGAGTACTTCGAGAACCGCAAGGGCCTATCCAGCCACGCCCGCTCCCACCTGCGCCAGCTGGGCATCACCGAGTGGTCGGTGAACGGCTCGCCCATCGACACGCTGCGGGAGCTCATCGCCCGCCGCGGGCTGCCCTGCGCCCTGCCCCGCTCCCTGCCCCTGCGGCCCCAGAAGTCGCCCCCACCCTCGCCGGGCTCCCCCCGCTCCCCCCCGCCCGTCTCCCCGTCCTCCCCCAGCTCTGGCAAACGCCCGCCTTTTGCCCTGCACCCGAGCCACACGCCCACGGCCCGCAAGGTTGGCTTGGTGCTGCCAGCCAAACCGAAGCCCGAGCCAGTGCACGTGGAGCTGAGTGGGCCGGGCCCTGCAGCGGCTGGGGGCAGCTTCAGCCCTGACCCTGCCCCCCCGAGCTGGACCAGTCGCGACGCCCACCTGCCCCTCAGCCTCGGTACGGTCACCGCGGCCCCCGCCTTTCCGAAATCTCCCGGCCTGTTTTTGCTATTATTGCCAGTTAATGCTGAGAAAATCATAAACCAGCAAGCACGTCGTTTATACAGGTCACTCGCCATACATTCCCGCCTCTGGGGGGCGCCGCTCTGTCTCTGGGTCTCTGTGTGACTCCTTATGACTGCCCTCCCGTTTCTATTTCCTGGCAGCCTGTGTGTGGGACAGATTTGAAAAGGAATGGGTGGGGGACCCACCCACCCAAGATTAAGCCATAAATGGTCAGATATGTTCTTGCTGTTTTTTTAATTCACTGTTTTCATTCCTCATCTGCCTCCCCAGCGCCGGCCCTGGACCCGGAGCCCACCCGGGATATCCGCTGTGAGTTCTGCGGGGAGTACTTCGAGAACCGCAAGGGCCTGTCCAGCCACGCCCGCTCCCACCTGCGCCAGCTGGGCATCACCGAGTGGTCTGTGAACGGCTCGCCCATCGACACGCTGCGGGAGCTGATGCGCAAGCGGGGCGCCACCCCCGCGTCTGCTGCTCCAATCAAGAAGGAGCCCGGGTTTGGGGGCGGGGCCTGGGAGGAGCTGGCCTACCTGCCGCCCAAGTTCTCCCGCAAGTCGCCGCTGACCATGGTGCACCCGGGCCCTCGGCCGCACAAGCACGGGGGCCCCTCCCTTTCCGCCGCGCCCTTAAATGGGAAGGGAGCTGGCTTCGGGGGCGTGTCCTTGCTAGGGAAGAGGCCCCTCCCAGAAGTGCCTCACCTGCTGGAGAAGGCCAAGCACAAGGCATTCTCCCCCTCGCCTCTGGATTTCTCCTTCAAGGGAAAGTCGTCCCCTGAAAGATTTGCTTTCACCCCTTCGGGTAGGTCTGTGGGGGAGGGGGGGGGGGGGGTGACCTATCGCGCTGGAGGAAATCTACCTCCGGCTGTACATTTCCAAAACCTAGGAAGGCTGGGGAAGCCCTTATTCCTGATGAAGAAAGCGCTGGCTTTACAGTTTTAGCGAGAAGCATCTTTGCAGCGAATGCCGCCATCCTTGCTGTCGGACCTCCTGACCCACCTTTGCCCCTCCCTCCCCTCCCCCCCCAGCTGATGCCAGCTGCGAGCTCTGCGGCTACTACTTTGAGAACCGCAAGGCCCTGGCGAGCCACGCCCGCGCCCACCTGCGCCAGTTCGGCGTGACCGAGTGGTGCGTCAACGGCTCCCCCATTGAGACGCTGAGCGCCTGGATGCGCAGTCGGCCCCACAAGGTGGCTGAGATGCACCAGCGCTACCTGCAGGGCGACAGGCCCTTCCCCAAGAAGGTGGGGCCCCTGGGCGCCATGCGCACCCCTGCTTGCCGTCTGTAGACCCGTAGTTGGTTCCTCCATTTCCTCTCCGTTCCATTGGGCCTCCAGTCTGGGGAGTCCACCCTCCCTGCTTGTTTGTAAGCTCGTTGGCCGCGTCTCCTCATACGCGCCTCCCTGTCTCTTCCGCAGAAGTGTGGCTCCGCCTCCGTCCCGCCTCTAAGCGCCGAATCCAGGGACGGCCCATCCTCGGGCCTGCACAAGCCCCCGTCGTCGCATCGGCCCAGTTTGGGGTCGCCCCTGGGGCGTCGGGCGGGCCGTGAGGTCACTAGCGCCCCCTGGGTGCCCGGCGCCTCGCTGCAGCAGCGGGCCCACGGGATGTCCCGCCAGGCTCTGCCGCCACACTCGCAGGTGGCCAGGAGTGAGCTCAATGTGCGCTCACCTCGAGGTGAGTTTGTAGGCGTGCAGACGCCCCCTCCCTGCCACGTGGAGCCTGAGGGGTGTGGTGCCCTACGAAGTGCCCTCTGGTGTGTTTAAAGGTGTCTGTGTGGGGGGGGGGGGGGGGGGGGGGGGGGGGGGGGGGGGGGGGGGGGGGGGGGGGG
>JABFDZ020000097.1:8145778-8161055 GCA_019775955.2 Pollimyrus isidori | reverse complement strand
TGTGTGTGTGTGTGTGTGTGTGTGTGCCCCTGCCTTCCTGTTCCGTGCTATGTGTCCTTTGCACATACCTCCGATGTGACCCATGTCAACAGTCCTCTTTCGCATATTACGCATATTGTGCTGTACAGGCTAAGGCACGCGGGTTTGTGTTAAAAGCTCATAAGTAAAGCTATGGTACCTTCTCCTCTCCCTTGACAAGAAATCGTGGGGTGATCGTGCAGTGCCATGTCCAGCGATCTGTAACGGATCACAGTTTAAAACAGCGGTTAAAACGGTCAAGTGTATCTCTCTTACCATCTTGGTTTGTCGTCGATTTTTTTTCGTAAGGTTGGAAGCCTTCGGGTTATTTGAAGTCTTAGCACGCAGCCCGGTTGAGAGAGTTTACTCTCACTGGAGAGGATATTTACAAAACGAGAAATTCCATCAGCTCAGTGGCCAAGTAAATCACAAGGTATCGAGTGGGAGAAGCTCCTAACAATTTGGAGAATACTGTCTCGCTGTGAGGACCGGAGATTTGCTGCTTTTGGGTTGGGGGCCAGCGATGATTCCATTTGCTGTGGTTACATAATTGCATGTCCAGGAAGGAAACGCTGTGGGAAGGCTGTGAGACAATGGTGTCTTTCTGTCTTTCTGTGTCTCTGCACCGGTCCTTGTCACTTGTTTGTTGTCCACAAAATGGGGCGGCTGTCACTTGGGGTTTATAAGGTCACATCAGCAGTTATTTCCCATTCTGTCTCTTCCTGCACATTTTGACACCAGGCACCAGACTCCACCTGCCTACAGCCAGAAGCCTTGAGGAGTGTGCCCCACCCCCCCCCACACACACACACGCACAAGCACGCACACACATTCATACATTTTAATCGACCAGTACAGCAAACCCAACATTTTAAGTCATTAATTCATTAGGCCATTCTTGATTTTCCATAAAGCGGTCATACTTTTGGCTTTTGGTCGATGGATAAAGAAGTTCAGAAATTAAAAGTGATGGGTAACCGAGAGGGGTCGAGAGTACAGATGGAGTGCGAGGGGGGGGAGGAGTAGGGATGAGGTAATCTTCTGTGATTGGTCTGTGTCCTTGTTTTTCTTGGCGGCAATAGCCTGCAATTTTTGACCACAATCTTTAATTCATATTAGAATATTTATAAGCTCCCAGACTTGCCGGCATCCGGAACTTCCCCCACACGTCTCCGGCTTTGCGGTCGCAGCTCTCCAGACCTTGGATCCATGCGCATGCAAGCCCGCGTTAGTCTTTTTCTAATTCCTACGCTGGTCGACATGGTGTCTTGCATCTCCTCTGTCGCACTCAAAGAAATAGGAGTGAAAGTCTCCTGGGATCAAGAGGTTGGAGGGCCTCGATGGTATTTTGCTTGTAGGTCAGATTGTTGACGCGATGCCAGGCCGGCGGTCGTCTCTTCGGCCGCGATGTGTTCATGCCAGTATCCTCGTCGTCTCGAGTTGCGGTCCTGACGTCAGACGGCGCTCTGAAATCTACTGATCCGACGCAGCACTGCTTGGGACCCACTGGCATGCGGGGTTCCAGCGTGGGGCATGTGACCTGACACCGCAACGGCGTCTTGCAGACCATAAGCACTATGCCCGGCTAAGTAGTAATTGCCCATCGAGGCTGCGCCAAGCTACCGATGCGGATGCCGGCGTAATGCTATTAGAGGATTTCACTAATGTACCAGGCTTTCTGCCTCTGCACGGGACTAATTGATATCTGACACTTTGATGCTTTATTTCCGGTTCGGCAGTCATTTAGGGTTGTGGGTGACTGTACGGCTAGGATATGTCTGGAACTGGGAGGGTGCAAAGCAGGTCCCTTAGAGAAATGATCCGCTTCTGTTGTGAATTTCAAACACATTTCTTTGCTAGACTGCTCCTTTTCTCCTAATCCGTTCCAAAGTCTTTCCCAAATTCGAACCGCTTTTTCAGTGCTATTTCCTATTCATTACTCACGAACTATGCAGCTGAAGCACGGAACGGCACATGGAGGGAGCAGAGAGTTAGTGGCTCTGCAGCATGCCGGAGGGGGGAATTATGCAACACTGAACCTGAGCTGCGCGGAGCGTGTCATTAAGTAGCACTATGGAGCTTTCAGGTTCTTTAACATTCTGGTCCAGATGTCCGATACCTCAGGCAACATGTTCTGCTCATGGTAATACGTCCCGATTCAGAAGACCTTTGTAATTATCCAACTCATAAAGTGAAAAATTGGCCGGCACACATTTTTATTTGGCAGACGCATTTATCTGTAGTAACATACATTTTAATTTGTCAGACGCGTTTATCTGTAGTAACATACATTTTAATTTGGCAGATGCGTTTATCTGTAGTAACACGTTTATCTGTAGTAACACACATTTTAATTTGGCAGACGTGTTTATCTGTAGTTACATACATTTTAATTTGGGCGGACGCATTTATCTGTAGTACCACACATTTTAATTGGACAGACGCGTTTTTCTGTGAGCAGCGATTGGTGGATAGGGGCCTCGCTCAGGGGACCAACAACGAAATGATTCTGCTGTCCCTGGGATTCAAACCCGCGACTTCCTGCTCCGAAGCACAGCCATCTAGCTGACATTCCTCCTGGTGTGTTGTGGCCACACTGGGCGAATTCAACAAAAAGGACTGTGGCCCAACAACAGTCTCAGAATTCAGCTCTTATCAACATGTTTAAAGGTTCCTTTTGAACGTGGACAGAAGCTGTGGGAGGCCAAGGGAGAGTCAGTGAGGGAGGAAGAGGAAGAGGAAGCAAAGGAGACAGAACCACTCAAACAATTAACGTTCAACTGGATTTCACTAATGTCCTCAGGATGAAATCCACTTACAGGTCACTAAAATAAATATTGGGTAAACGCGTGCTGATCCGGTCGATGCATTTCAAGGCCGACGTGCGATGCCCTGAAAATAAGGCGAAGGACATTTAATATCCAGCACAACAGTTGTCTGCACTAGACAGCAAGAGTCGGTGGTGATGGTGCGCTGAGTCACGCAGAGGCAGCAGTATAAACAGGCCAGGCGTGAGACGGGGGACAAGCTGCAGGCTTCTGTTATGTAGAGAGCAGCCGTTACCGTACGGCAGCCGTGATGTATGTATGTCTGCAGTACGGATTCGTCGACCTGGTAGCTGTGAGCCAGCAGTATAGATGGGGGCCACTTAGGCGTGAGTGCAGCAGTCATCTTTCAGCCACGCCGTCCGACTGGCACTCAACACATGTTTTCTCTTCATCGCCGCTATTAAATCAGCATGCGTCTCCCTGCCAGCTGCCCCGCAAAGGCTGCGACGAGGCCACCTCTCTCTACACAGACCCTCCCTTGTGTCTCACGTATAACCGTTTTATGTGACACACATTTGCGTTGAACCACGACGAATGAAAGTGGTGTTTTATAATGGCCGCCCGCGGTCAGCAGAATTAAGGACTGGATCTCTCTGCCGTCGCAGGCTGATAGACAGGCCTGTTTGTTTTTCTCCCTGACCTTTATCCCTCTTTGTTTGTTAAAATACCATAATAAGCTTCATTAAAATGCCATTGCTTCACTCCTAATAAGTGAGAATGGATCCAGACATCATTCCTGCAGCGTTTTACACTGTCTGCAGTGTTTTTCTCTTATTTTGCAGACTTTTAAAAAGGGTTGGGGGGAGGGGGGGGGATGGCAGTGGACTTAAGGTATAAATTTCCTGGAAATGCAGTACGATGCAGCGCATTGATTGACCCCACCTGAGATGAATCCAGAAAGCACAATTTGGAAGAGAGATGCTGTAGGGATCCGCCGATTGGCCCAGTGATGGAATGCATTTGGGCACCTGAAGACTGTGTGTGTGGGTCATCCCCAGTGCAACTGAAAACCTACTGTCCCTTTTAGACAAGATCTAATTATACGCGACTCCAAGTGAATTCGAGAGTTGTTTAGAAGATTTTCGTTTTGATCGGTAGGGCTTTCCTTACCTATGACTGACTTTCGTTTGTTCCGGGTGGTGAAGTTACACTGGATTCACCGGGCCGATTAGGCGACTCCACGGACCTGCCGTATCTGATCTCAGTTCAGAAATTGTGAGATCGCTACAATGAACACAATGGCAGCTCAGTCGGCCAGTTAGGCCCGGTGGCTGTCTAACTGAATAGAGCAGCCTGTCTTCACCGCAGCTCAGCTTTGCCCAGTCATTGAAGGGAATAGATGACGAAGGTCGAGAACGACTCAACTCAGAGGCTTCACAATAATTTTTATGTAACAATTGGGATCTCAACTTCTCCGAGCTAAACAGCAGTCCAAACACCCTTCCCTTAATGAATATTCTTAGTCTTAGTCCAACACAGTTTTTTTCCCATCTACCCAGAATGCACTGGAGTTAGCAACTTCAGACAACTAAGAAGTAATCAAAACAGAGTTGATTCACAAAGACATCCATTATTTTGGATTTTGCCCTTACTTTCTGTATTTCCTTAATGTGATGACATACAGATTTGGGACTGGGACCACTGTGTCTGTTGTACTGTCACAATTCAAATAATCATGGATCTGCGGGCTGCTTATGTTAGTTTGAGGTGATGCTTCTTGTACTGTACCTGATTTGTAAGGTTTCTGTGTCTTGGGGCAGATGGGGGGAGAGTGGGTTTCTGCTTGGTGTGTCCACAGGGTCCTGGCTGTGGCCAGAAGTGGAACATTCAGGTTCAGGAGCAAGATTTTGCTTCAACCAACCAGTTGAGTAGTTGACTGAATGTGACTCTTTATACTCATCAGGTTGGTTGAACCAAATCATGGTCTAGATTTGCACTTTCTGGACCTGAGGTTTCTGCTTCTGGCTGTGGAACCTTCTCACACTGAGGGAATTCAGATATGACATGATGTGGTGCTCTGCGTCCAGCCTTGTTGGAGCCGCTTGGGGGAGAAGCACCACAGGCTTAAGTCCAGGCTAGCAGGGGCCCGGTGAGTTTGCAGGGTCTGGTGTGTCTGCAGGATCCCAGTGGGGTCAAATGGGTTTGGTGTGCCTGTGGGGCCTGGTGGGTTTGCAGGGCCTTTGGGGTCTGGTGTGCCTGTGGGACTTGGCCGATCTGTGGGGCTTAGTAGGGCCTGGTGGGGCCTAATGGGTCTGGTGGGGCTCGGTAGGTCTGCAGGGTCTGGTGAGGCCTAACAAGTCTGCTTGGCTGTGGCCGTACATGGCAAAGAAGGAATAAACTTGGGAAAATGGGAAGCAGACTTGGGTTGGATCTGGCACATCGAAGCCACGCAAAGCCCCGTTAAGCCCCCCCCCGTCTATGAGCATCCCGAGAGTCTCACTCAATCCAACAATGGACTTCAATTCCAGGATGCGAAGGGGGATTTAAGCCTCCTGCTTGCTCATACTTCATGACTCACAGAGACCTTGTTCCCTTTAGTGCTGGTTACAGAAACACAAAACCCACCAGCTTTGATTATTGAGTAAGTTGATTAGGAAGTGAGGTAGTAATAGACATTTTTTAATTACGCTGATCTCTCAATTCCCAGTAATTAATTATTAGTAAATCCGGAGGGCAGAAGCAGTTCTCTCTGCTACGTTTGATGTGTCGAGGTGGGCACCTGCCATTCGGGGCTGCGGAGTATCCCCTGACGGCCCTCCCTCAGCATTCTGAAAGTCTTGCTCAGCTCAATAAAGGACTTTGGTTCCAGGAACTAGACTGGGAACTGGGTGTCCTGCCTGCTGCTCCTCCATGACTCACAGAGAATCTGTTCTCTTTAGTGTTGGGTGCAGAAACACAAAACCCAACAGCTCTGATTGTTGATTAATTCCACCAGGAAGTGAGGCTGTAATAGACATGCTGTAATGAAGCTAATTGGTCAATGCCCGGTACATAATGAATAGTATATGGGCAGAAAGGCCCTTTTTTATCCAGGTACTGAGCTTTGTCGTTTCAAAGGAGACCGAGACACAGGAGGAGGCTTCGGAGAGCTCCTATGTACTGGGTCACAGCGTGCACAGTAGAGATGTTCCAAGGTAACTTAAAAATCCTGAGATCTTGAGCTTCCATTTTTGCCCAAGTTATTATCTTCTCTAAAGCACTAAAAAGCCCTTTTGCTTACTATTCGTCTATTTTCTATACCTGCTTGTCCTTTGCAGGATTTCGTATCCTATCCCAGAAGGTATGGGCATTAATCAGGCATTACACAGGATGAGACATTAACCTATCGCAGAGCGCGCGCACACACACACACACACACACACACACATTGTGACAACCCCAAATCATTTCAGCATGTTTTTTGGACTGTGGGGAGAAACCAGAGGAAATGCCATGCGAAACACGGGTTAGAACATGCAAACTCCACACAGCACCTGCTGGTCCAGGAGTGATCCAGGGACAGTGCTAACCACTGTGCCACTCTGCCTTCCTGCTTCACTACTCCAACTTCCACTGAAGACGAAGATTTCTGCTCCTTTCTTAGAGACATAGCCTATGTATTTATGGTGCTAAATACAAAAATACAGTAGTGCTTCGCAAGGTACTTGAGAAGGGACTTGTTCTGCCCAGCGGTATTACTGATGAGTAAAGAAGTCCGTGTTTAAAGTTCCAACACATTAAGACTTTGAATATTAGTCTGCTAAAGGCATCAGTTTTTTAAAAAAAAAATAAAGTCTGTCTACAGGGAAGGTAATTTAATAACCTAAATGTGCAAAGGGCTCTTTGGCTATTCACTCATGTAAGTTTCCAAGTGAATAAATCTTGTGAACATGAAAGCAGATGATGTTCAGTGGATCCGAGACCTTTTCTAGGCCTTATGTCTGACTGCCTGTCACCGCTGGCTCACCTGCACTTCCATTTCTGCAGATCTGCTTAAAGGTTTTAAAACCATGAGATTAATTACAAAGGCTGTGAGTGGAGGAGAGGAAATTGTGCCTTTACCTCTATAATATTTAGGCTGGAAATGATCATTCTTTTAAATAGAAGAACCCGACAGGTAATTTCTTCAGACACGCCGAAGCTCGGAGGTGATGTAACAGTCCGATTTTCCGGCACGGGCTCATCATGCGGCCTGACAGCTCTTGTGTTCTGCTGACGGACCGAGTCCCCGCCTGAACCATCTGAACGTCACGATCCCACAGGCTGCATGGAGCTTCTGCTGCTGGAAAGGGACGCTCGCCATTTTGCACGACGTTTCGTCGCGTTTAACAACCCCATTTCCGACAATAGAATCGGCAGCCTTTGGATCTTTCGGGGTCGGATTGCTAACATTTCGGACGGTTACATGTTTATTCTGTATCCGTGAGGTTGACAGAGCTACAGGACAGAGACGACATCGGGGAAATAGATAATGATCAAACTGAATAGCACTTAGCGTCACGGACCACACTGACGCTTCACCACGTCACGTAAATACATTCCCGGCGCCTTAGCTGTGATGTTAAACAGCGTGTCTCTGATTTTAAACAAGGGGTAAAAATATATCCTCTACTGCATATGCCAGAATGATTCCTAAGAAATTATGCAGCAGGACGCCGTCATTTCATTGGGGTGTTCAGGATGACACATCGTAACGTTCTGTACCAGCCTCCTTACATTTCATGTCTTAAATCCATCTCTGGTCAAAAATTGGGGGAAAAAAACTAGTTTAAAAAAATTAAGTGAGTCATAAATTGTTTTCATGTGAACAAAGAAAATCCAAATTTGCGCACATATGTTTAGCAGTTTTTTACTTTTTTTTCCTCTCTTTTCAGTTTCTGGATAAATTTTCCTTTGTTTGCTCATCTTTGGGGGCAAGTGGAACTCTGACCTTGTGTCTGAGGTTGGCTTTCAGGAGTTTTTTTGTTGACAGTTCTCACTATGGTCGCTCTCCCAATGCACGTTTAGAACACACATGTAGATCAATTGCTCATTTAATATTTCGGTACATTAGAAAACTGGTCAAGTTTGCAGTCCTCACTTTCGACTGTCACTCAACAGCTGTGATACAGTAAGCATTCTGTATTGTTGAAGAAGTTCCAAAAATAGCCAGTCCAATATCCACCTTCGGACCTCCTAACAGTTCCCTTGAAGAATGACTGCAGATGTTCTCTTGTTTGAGCTGTACCGTAGGCGCATCACGGCTGAGCTTCTAAGAAGTTCCAGGAACAGCTTTGGGTCGGATGTTCTCCAGCATTAACCTCAGCTGTCCTCTCTGGGAGGAGGGTGTATTAACATGCTTTGATAGATTATGCCCTGTGTCTACAGTATGAGCACAAACAATGAGGATGGTGTCTGCAGAAATATCCTACGTGTGACAAGTAAACAAAACAATCCAGTCATTCTCACCAAACAAATCCCAGCAGTTGATGGAGTAAAATTATTATTATTATTTTTAATATTTTGTTTAATAATCATTTAACTGAATTTTATTAAGAATTTGAACATTTTGTAAGAAGTAGCTTCCCTATATAAACAAACGTATTGACACACATCTCTTAATCATTGAATTCAGGTGTTTCATTCAAACCCATGGCCAAAGGTGTATCAAATCAAGCACCTAGCTATTTGGTCAGGGTTACAAACATGTAAAAGAATGAGTTGTTGTGAAGAGCTCAGTGAATTCCAGTATGGTGCTGGGTTAGGATGCCACCTTTGTGATAAATCAGTGAAATGTGTTCTCTGCTAGATATAGGTCAGCTGTAAGCACCATTATTGCAAAGTGGAAGCGTGTAGGACAACAACAGAAAGCCAGCCAGTATAATGAACGAGTCTGCCTTTGGCAGATGCCCAGAGAATGTTGTCTGACTCCATTGTGCCAACTGTAAAGTGGCATGAACCAATTGACTGATGGAGACTTCTAAGCACTTGTGTAAGTTACTCTGGCTAAGGGCATCTGTCAAATGCCGTAAATTTGAATGTGGAGGATGGATAATGGTATGGGGTTGTTTTTCAGGGGTTGGTCTTGGCCCCTTAGTTACAGTGAAGGGAATTCTTATTACTTAGGCATACCAAGACATTTTGAACAATTCTATGCTTATAACTCTATGGGAACAGTTTGGGGAAGAGCCTTTCCTGTTCCAGCATGACTGTGACCCAGTGCACAAGGCAAGTCTGTTGTGGAAGAATTTGACTGGCCCACACAGAGCCCTGACCTAACAATCCCATCCATCACCTGTGCAACTGATGTGCGACGTCAATGCCTGACATAACGAACGCTCTTCTGGATAAATGGGCAAAAATTCTCAAAGACACCCTCCAAAATCTCGTGGAACGTCTTCCCAGAAGATGCTATAGCTACAAAGGGGGGACCAACGCAATATTGATGCCAATGGATTTAGAAAGGGATGTCGTGAAAGATCATACATATATATAAACACACACACACACACAGTACATAGGTGGCTGTGGGAGATGTATGGATAAAGGCACCAATAAAACAAGCAGCTTCCTATAACTATACCTGGCCCAGTTAGTGTTGCCTCGTCCATCAAAACTGAAATAGCTGAAACCCTTCTGTGTGCAGCTCTGCTAAGACGCTGCTCTGTCTTCCTAATTAAACTCTGAAGGATTCGGCGGATATTCCTGTCTTGCCTATTATGGAAAACAGGAGGACAAAAAGGGAGACCATTCCTGCAGTTTCCCCTGCGGCTGTCTGGACTTACAGAGTCATTCTGGTACTAACCAGAAGTTGTCGTCTTGTGCAAGAGAATATTCTTTCTGCAATTTAATTATCTGTTTAGATATCACCTTGGGTCTTTTTCCCTCCTGCTTGTGGATTATTAATTATAAAACATAATGACAGAAAGTAAAGAAAGTGTTTAGATTCTGACAGTTTGTGGAAGCATTTAAAACTGAAATGTGTAATGGACCATTGATTTTTTTTTTTATTGAGTTTGCGTTTTCATTAGTTCGGTTTAGATTTCAGTGACAAAAGAACAAAAACAAGATTATACATCATCTGATTTCTGTTGCTGTAATGTTACACATAATTCCCCAAACCATCGATCTTTCTTAATAAAATGAGCTCAATACGTGTAGAACCTTTAAATCTATGACGACGTATGTTTGCTGTGTTGCATATTATGTAAAGTGTGTTTATGATCAATAGATGACATTGGGAAATCACACCTCCAGGACTGTGACTTCACTTCCTGTCCTTGGCTCTGCTCGTGTGGACTTTCCCTGTTCTCCCAGTTTTCCCAGTTCTCCCAGTTTTCAGCCAGAATCATAAGGCCTGTCATGCAGAGTGGCGGTCCTTTTACTGTGCCTACGTGTGTTGATCCCTTTGATGAACCATCACCCTCGATGGTTACTTTAACCCATGGGTGTCAAACCCCAGTCCTGGAGGGCCGGAGGCCTGCACATTTTTGGGTTTCCCCTCATTTAACACACCAGATTCAACTCCTTTTCCTCCGGGTGCTCCAATTTCCCCCCACAGTCCAAAGACATGTTGAGGCTGATTGGAGTTACTAAATTGCCCATAGGTGTGCATGTATGAGTGATTTGTGTGTGAATGTGCCCTGCGATGGGCTGGCCCCCCATCCAGGGTTGTTCCCTGCCTCGTGCTCATTGCTTCCGGGGTAGGCTCCGAACCCCAGGACCCAGTAGGATAAATGGGTTGGATGATGGATGGCTGGATTCAACTCCTTGTGCTAATTACCACACAGCTCTTGAGCTGAATCATTTGTGGTGGAATAGGGAAAGAACTAAGCTACACAGGGCTGCGGCCCCCCAGGACTACAGTTTGACACCCCTGCTTTAACTCAATATGACCTACCCTGAATAAACAGTTATAGAAATGTGCACGTTCCCACCTTCCCAAATCGGACAACCAGCGATGTGTTGGGAAGAGGAGACATTTGAAGGCATGGTGATGGAAGCACGCTGTGTTGTTTTTGGGGATTAAGGCATTATCCATCAACTGCAAATATTCCATTTAGTCATAAAAATCAAAGCATCCCCACTTCCGTCAGGGCTACGAGGGGTTATTGCTTCTGTTCGAAATCGCTCACTGGATTTGTGCTCACACAATGTTTTTTTTTTTATTAATGAGAAGTAATTTTAAAGATCATTCCTGTGAAAAGTTCAAAACATGATTTATGTCTAACGAATCGAGCAAACTGGCTTGGATGTGGGTTTTTAAAGTATGAAACGTGGCAGCAGGAGCTGGCGGATGAAAACCAGAAATCATTCCGGTCACGAACAAATCTGTGTGAGTCAGAGTGAAGGGAGCTTGTGATGTCCGTCTGTGACCTGGTCGCATAAACATTTGGTTCATCCCTAATAAGTACACTAACCAGCCATTCCAAATTTGCCTCTTTGGAAAGGATGTCGCAAAAATATGTTCAGCAGTATCCATATTGTCCTGTTTTAAATTTTTTATTTTTTAAAAACTACAGAATGATACAGAATGATTCAGAAACATTTTTTTTCATTATCTGTGCATCCTGCAGCCACTTATGCAGTAATGAGTCTGAGTGTTCAGCTCAGCCTATGAAGCACTGGACAGAGGACAGTGTGTGCTCTGGGTGGGACCCTTGTTTATAGACTGGAAACCTGAATAATACAAGATAGACTATATATAGTATTTAACATTTTTTTGTGGAATGTTTTGTCCAATGGTGGTTTAACTGAGTCTTTTTAAATCCATCCATCCAGTCTCCACATCGTTTACCCTCCTGGGTCGCGGGGGGTCCGGAGCCCATCCTGGAAACTACGGGCATTATAAGTATTTCAGTATTTTACTTGAGCAAGTGTGAGAATTAGTTTTTTTTTTCCTGGAATTTGTCCTTATTAAGTCCATGTACATGATGTCAGGGTTGAAAGATTTACTAGGCATGATTCAGCTGGCGGTGCTGTGAATGATCTGATCACTGTCACGTTTCCATGACCTGCATACAGATGAACCGAGATAAATCCAGCTTATTGTAAAAGTTTTCCAAGCATAAAACCATGTCTTGCTTAGATGTATCACCCTGTTTGTTGCTGTGCTGCACTCTTTGTGTTACCTAGTTAAGGCAGTTCAGACAAGACAGTCAAGTTCAAAGAAGCTGATTCATTTGCACTCGGAATGAAAATAATAATAATAATCATCATCAATCCTTTATTGTCCTCATGGGGAAATTGTTTTTATGACTCCCTCAACTTGGTCTTTGTAGAAGAGCACCCAGCTGTAGCGGCGCCCAGGGAGCTGGGGGTTAAGGGCCTCGCTCAAGGACCCACAGACGTGGCGAGGCTGGATTTGAACCTGTCACCTCATGATTACAGGCACACTTATAGCCCACTGTGCCACACGCTGCACCGATGACTTGATGACTCATAACACGCTGAAAATGGAGGTGTCCAGGCAAATTGTGCATTTGTGAGAGGCACTGATGTTGGACGTGAAGGACTGGCATGTGATGTCCATTCTAGTTCATCCCAAAGGTGTCCTATGGGGTTGAGGTCAGGGTTCTGTGTGGACCAGTCAAGTTCTTCCACACCAAACTCACCCAACCATGTGTTTGTGGACCTTGCTTTGTGCACTGGGACACAGTCATGCTGGAACAGAAAGGGGCCGCCTTCCCTGAACTGTCCCCACAAGGTCAGAAGCATACAATAGTCCAAAATATCTTAGTAGGCTGGAGCATTCAGAGTTACCTTCACTGGAACTAAAGGACCAAGCCCAACCCCTGCAAAATAAATCCACACCATTATCCCTCCTCCAACAAACTTTACACTTGGCACAATGCAGTCGGACAGGTAATGTTCTCCTGGCATCTGCCAAACCCAGACTCGTCCATCAGGCTGCCACACAGAGAAGGGTGATTCGTCACTCCACAGAACGTTTTCACTGCTCCGGAGTCCAGTGGCAGCGTGCTTTACACCACTGCATTCGACACTCGGCATTGTTGTTGGTGATGTGAGGCTTGCATGCAGCTGCAGGGCCATGGAAGCCAATTCCCTGAAGTTCCTGGCGTGCAGCTTTTGTGCTGGAGTTAATGCCAGAGGAAGTTTGGAACTCTGCAGTTATTAAATCAACAGAGTGTTGGCAACTCTTACACACTGTGCACCTCAGCATTCAGCAACCTTGTGCTGTTACATGGTCTGCCACTTTCTGGCTGAGTTTCTGCTGTTCCAAGGGGGCAGTGTGTGGCTCAGTAGGCTAAGCCTGTGTTCCTGTAGTCGCAACATTGCTAGTTCAAACCCGCCCTCGGCATGTTGGTGGGTCCTTGACCAAGGCCCCTAACCCTTACCTCCTTGGTTGTCCCAAAGGTTGGCTGCCCTTCACAGACAGCTCACTCTACAAAGGGCAAGTTGAGGGAAGTGCAAAGACAACTTCCCCACAGGGGTCAATAAAGTACCAAATATTATTTTTAATAAAAGCTTCCACAAATCCACTTGCAGGTGTCCATGGAATATTTAGCAAGGAAGACATTTTACAAACTGATTTATCGCAAAGGTGGCATCTTATGACGATACCAAGCTTGAATTCACTGAGCTCTTCAGAACGACCCATTCTCTCACAAACGCTTGTAAGCCTGACTGCATGGTTAGGTGTTTGATTTTATACACCTGTGGCAATGGGCCTGAATGAAACACCTTAATTCAATGACTAAGAGGTGTATCCCAATACTTTTGTCCATATAGTGTACATGGTAAATTATGGTATATTATTGGTTAATTGCTACTGGTAATAAGGAGGTAACTACACCTGAAATACTATTTCAAATATCTATAATATAACTGTCTTGTTGTTTTTCGTTTTGTGTGAATTATTATGTCACACATCCTAGCATTTTATTTATATTAATATATGTTCCATACGTTTTTCAGGCACTTTCCAGGCAGTAAAAGTCACACATAGTTCTTACATATGTACACTTTCCACTAAGGTCACTTGAATATGATCTACATTCTCTCTCTCACTTTCCCTCTCATTCACTTCCCATGCAGGTAAGCTTCTTTTAGTACTTTTTGGTGCCACTTTAAATGAATGTCATGTATTGCCTCATGGGGAAGAACGCTGGAGAGCTGGCCGTGACCAGTGAGTTGACATAATTTCACTTTTAGTATATTGCGATCTTTCCTTTAAATGAATTAAGCGCCTGTCCTCCCCCAGTGCATGTCTGTATACGTCCATCAAAGGTCACGGACTTTGTAAACCTGCTTCACATGCGCAGTGTGTCTTTAAGCAGTTGGCGTTTGACTTTGACAGAGATCTGTGAAATATGACCAAGGCCAGACCGTGATTAAAATGCTGCAGCCTCACCGGTAGATTTACTGCAGTGTTGCGTTAAAAATGAAACTCTGCTGGGGTGTTACTGGGACTGAAAATCAATCCTGGATGATAAATGTACTCAAGTAGGGGGAAGAACGGCTCCCCTGCGGTGAATTTTGGTGGCCCGCAAACCCATCTCCCCCCTCTGGAAAAATGTTCCTGAAGGCCAGTGCGGCTCCGAATCTTGATAGTTTTTTTTCTTTTTGTAAATCAGACGCAGCTGAAAGATACGACTTGGTTTAGAAGAAGCCACTCATGTTAAAGCCTAATTTTCAGCTCTACAAATGAACACAGAAAGATGTCTTCCATCTCACTGCTCATTTGACTGATAAACATGTTTCTTTTCCTCCCTCTCTTCCTCCCTCAGCTTTTGCAGTAGTGAAATAACTTGTAACATTGACCTACTGCTCAGACTGCAATATGTCACTGCATTTTTTTTTTCCAGTGGACATATTCGGTTTGTTCTCTGGAATTATATCTGCAGTAAAAGCCAGAACTGAACACGGGCCTTGAAACATTACATGTGCTCTTGTCTCATCTGAAGCTGCTGTATTCAAGTAATGTTTGCTAAAGATAAACAAAGCTATACATTCCGCTAATCAGCTAGCTTACTGAGCTTTTATTGGGCTCGGTCCAATGCTATAGTATTATAACTTTCCTATGTTACATATGGCTTTAATAGGGGCCATTCAAGGATTACTTGAAGTGGAAGGCATAAAAGCCAAAATTCATACAGAGGGGCCAATGATATGTTTGTAATCAGTGAGTGATAGGAGAGGCAACAGTCCAGGGGCCAATCAGCTTTTAGCCGGGGCATTGCATATGTGGCTCCGCCCCTGTATATGCCTTAAGTGTATTATGTCTGTAAATTATGCAGTAAATTTTGTGGGCCAGGCTGGAACATCCATCCATCCATCCATCCATTTTCCAAACCGCTTATCCTTACAGGGTCGCGGGGGGTCCGCAGCCTATCCCGGAAGCAACAGGCATGAGGCAGGGAACAACCCTGGACAGGGGGCCAGCCCATCGCAGGGCACACTCACACACCAGCCACTCACACATGCACACCTACGGGCAATTTGGCAACTCC
>JABFDZ020000097.1:8097184-8114508 GCA_019775955.2 Pollimyrus isidori | reverse complement strand
CACTAACCCCCCCCCATAAATACATTTGTATCTAAATGATTAAGTTGTGATCCCCCAGTATCAAATTCTCTTCTGCGTCATTGATTTTGAGAGGCATGGAAAAGAACAAAGACTATGCCTAAGAAACTATGTACGCTCCGGAGGTACTGATATAGACCCAAAAGGATAAGCGGGTTGGGAAATGGATGGATGGACAATGCTGTTGTCTAAGGATATTTCTATGGCGCTGTTCGTTGTATGTCTGTTTTATAAAAACGTTACAAAGTGAAAATACACAAAGCTGCTTCCTGCGCTTTCAAAGCTGTAGCATACTAAAATTAATCCAATACTAAAATTAGCTTTTTATATTATAATATGTGACCGAGAAAAATATATGTACTAAAGCCATCATCACATGCAGAATCGGTGTAATAACATAAATACATCGTCATATTAGTCGATAGAATAGACGGCCAAACTAACAAATTCAGTCCTTTTGCCACCTGCACATCAAAATCATAAAAACGAAATATTACATTACTTTCCAAGCGAAACTAACGAATACTTACGGTGCTGCCATCCTCAAATATATATAACCGGCCCCTGATGCGCACCCGAAAGTTCTGCAGGCTCCACTGCAAACGATACAACACTTTAACTATTGCATTTACCTCAAATCTATTACAGAGAGCTTAAATAGGTAATGCTATTATACCACTAACAGCAATAAGTGGAAAGACAATTTTTGCAGTTATAAAATTACGGGGTGATCATTAGATGGAGGAAACCGGTTTTCATCCTTCACAGCCTGTGTTCTGACGAGTTGAGCTGCTTTATCGAGTTAGGCCACCGCGCTAATCGATAGCCCTAACCATAACCATAACCCCAAAACCTAAAACCTAACCATCCATCTATTCATTTTCCAACCCCCTTATACTACTGGGTCGCGACCAACCCGTTTATACTACTGGGCCTAAAACCTAACCCTAATCCCAAAACGGTGGAAGTGCACATGCGCAGAAAGGCTCGGTAGCGCGTGTCAATAGGTAGCGTTGGTCGATAGATCTTTTGTGTGTCTAAACGACACCCCGGGATTCGTGTCACCTGGCAGGCCATGTGTAATGCCCCCCACTGATCCATTATTGTCAGGCGGGACACTTGTGGCTTGCCTGAGGTTTAGTGCAATTGACATATGGATTTTTTTTTCAGGGAAAAAAAATGTAAGAATTGTACGTTTTGTTTTTAGTACGCAGGCCCATTGCTCTTACATTTCTTAAGTGCTTTGTAGATGACTGTATTAAAACCAATATATAAGCCAACATTTTCAAAAATCTGTGTTGCTTCAGTAAATAGTACATAAAACGTAAATTATAATCAAAGGGTCAAATATGCCGAGTCCATCAGCTGTGTTCCCCAGCAGTGGGTGTGGAGTCCAGTGTAATTATATTCTTCTGTAACATCACCTGTGTGACAGCGCTGCCGTTTTCCCCATTGCTGCTGATTGCATTTCTCTAAACCACTGAGGTATTTTTTTTAAAGCAATTAAATTGTTTGGGGGGGGGGGGGGGTTAATGGTAATTAAAGGCTTTGTATTGATTGCCCATCCGTGGTTCTTCCCAGCCTCCCCTCTGCACAGAAATGGCCCCACCCCTCCAGGCTCAGTGATGCTATCCATACAGCATTCCAACGTATCGGGGCCCGTGTCCCTCGGCCCCTTTTCCAACGGCAGCCAGGGGCCGGGGGCCACGGAGCAGGACAACGTGACGGTGGAGAAGGCGGGGCGCCCCCCTGGCAGCCCCCTGGCGGCCGGCCTCTCCATGACGTTGGGGGTCCTCTCCAACATCATCGCCCTGGTCATCCTGGCGAAGGCCTATGCCCGGCTGAGGCGCCGCTCCAAGGCCACCTTCCTGCTGTTCGCCAGCTGCCTGGTGCTCACCGACTTCGTCGGGCACATCATTCCCGGCGCTCTGGTGCTGCGCCTCTACCTGTCGGGGGGGGACGCCCCTCCGCCCAAAACCACAGACGCGCTGTGCCAGTTCTTGGGCGGCAGCATGGTGTTCTTCGGCCTGTGCCCGCTCTTCCTGGGCTGCGCCATGGCGGCTGAGCGGTGCCTGGGCGTCACCCGGCCCCTGCTGCATGCCTCTCTGGTCACCACCGCGCGGACTAAGTTCTCCCTGGCTGCCATATGGCTGTCGGCGCTGGGCGTGGCCCTGCTGCCCTGCTTCCGGCTGGGCGCCTACACCTACCAATTCCCGGGCACCTGGTGCTTCATCAGGGTCCTGGAGGGCACCGAGGGCACCGACGTGGCCTTCGCCCTGCTCTTCTCCTGCCTGGGCCTGGCCTCCCTGGCCTTGGCGCTGATCTGCAACACCGCCAGCGGCCTGACGCTGGTGAAGGCCCGCCTGCGCGGCAAGCCCTGCAACCGGCGCTCCGCCAAGTCCCACGACATCGAGATGGTGGTGCAGCTGGTGGGCATCATGGTCACGTCCTGCATCTGTTGGAGCCCCCTGCTGGTGAGTGAATGCTCTGGCTGGCACCTTCGCGTAACCGACTCGCAAGTGCCCTCGAGTACGGGCGGCATGCTGACTGCGTCAAACAGAAATGGGAACGTTTGTATTTCAGAGCCGCGGTTCTTTAAATTACATCTGTTTGCCTTGGTCTTAAATTCAAAACATTTTAACTGAGGCGACATACAAGTAGACCGGTCCAGTCCACTGATGTTCTAGCAATAAAAATCACAATTACTCCATGGCCTTATCCTGGAAGGCACCAGATGTTCATTTACTTCATGCTATTCTAAGTGTACAGAAGGTTCTGTGTTTAAATATTTTTAAACATAGTGTTACATCAAAGATAGAAGGCGATGGTGAGGCCGTAATATCTTGTAAGATATATTTATGGAGAAAGTGAGTCTGACTTCATCTAGAATCAAAACTGTAATCCAAGAGAAAGCATTTCATTGTTTGTTCTGACTGAAATGGAAATAGCTTATCTCACAATACGGCCTGATTTGGCCTGATTTAATACTAAGGCTGTATTTTTCGTTTCGTTACAATAACTGGCATATGATTCGCTGGGTGCAATATAGTAGGTTCCTGCTGAAGGTGATTTGACAGCTAGCGGCTTCCAGCGCTGCTGTCGATAACTGCCGATGCCCTGTGGCTCGCATAAAGCTTAAGGGAGGCTAATTATTATTTATAGCACTGAAATTACTCATATCGACACACATGGAAGCAACTCAGATGCGATTACTCATCATTGTAACATTTTTGCAATGTTTTATCTAGAAATAATAGCACAAAAACATTAAGCACGGCCCTTCGGGACATACGGTATACAGCGAACAGTCAAATCTAATTATGCGGAATAAACTCAAACTTTCACTGAATATATTATGTGTTTACTGGTTAACAGGATTTCTAAATAAAAACTGGGTCCAGGGTTCAATCAGGGCATTACCACATTCAATTTGACTTTACAGGAATTGACATAGATTCTGTGCTACTTCAGCCAACAACAACTTTTGCCTCAAGAACTTGTCAATGCTTGATGAGTTATTTGGTCAAAGAATGGTATTTTCGCATTTGTGGCCTGTTAGGTTAATCTTAATCTTATGTCAGGGCATTTTCTTCCTCTGACCTCATTATCAATGTGTTTTTGGCCACAGAAAAGCCACGGACTAGATATTTTTGTTCATCACATAACTCTGTAAACTCTAGACACGGTCCTGCATGAAAATCTCAGGAGACTGGCTGTTTCTGAGGTGCTTGAACTACTACCTAAGGCACCAAGGCATACCATGTTAAAAAATCGCATAAATTGCGCTTCTTAGCTATCCTAATGCTTAGTTTAACAGGAAGTTAACGTCTCAACCCTGTCTGCACGCTGTGCATATTGAGTTTCAGCCACGCGATTGGATGAGCTGGCTGCTGCCATTTGAAAACTGGGCCATGTAATAAACTAGCTTGCTTGTGTCTAAATTATAATACAGTCTATGAATACACATTTAGGACTATTGTTTACAGCTAATCATTATTTAATCTTCACGGGGTAATAGGACTATGACTTCACACTTTCAGGTTTGAATCCTGCCTCTTCACAGTGTGCGGATATGCGATATGACTGACTTTTCAATTTTTAATTTCGAATGGATTTTTAATAGTGATCTTCGAATAAAGTTCCCTCAGAGTCGACTGTCGTCACATGCTGGTCACATGCTCCTTAAACTACCCATGATTTAGTGCACTTAGTGGTAGTTTTTTTCTGGGCACTGGAATAATAAAAGACGTTTCTCTTGGTGACACAGACTGCTACTGTAACTCTTTCGCCTGAGACATTTATACGACAGCCTGTCTCCCCAGAAACGCATTAACCGATCGTCGCATAGTTACTGCCTACACAGCACTAAGGCTAAATATAAGCGCAACATTACTGGCGGAAATATTGCTGCTTATGATATTATTTGTCTACTGACCAAGTGTTTTCATCCTTATTGTTTCATCATTTTATCCACTTTCAGAGTTTTTATTACTACTTCAAGTAGTGATGATGATGATGATGATAATATACTGACCTGGCCAGTGTTTCCTTTTCCCAGATCTTTGGCCTGATGTCAGTGACCCACTCTCTTGGGGGAAACCCGAACACCTACCAAACCCTGATGGTAACGGGTGTGCGGCTAGCGTCCTGGAACCAGATACTGGACCCCTGGGTCTACATCCTCCTTCGTCGGGCTGTGCTGAGGAAGATATACTTCATTGTGAAGCGCCAGGCGGACTTTAAGAGCAGCACCCTCCGGCGCTGGGAGGTCAACTCCTTGCAGAGCTCCGAGAAGAACGCCGTAAGCAGGATCTGAGGGAATAAGGGGCCTTGGACCAGTTGATCATGGACAGATTTGAGCAGGAGTGGGTGTGCTTAACTCGTCCAGATGTTTACATTCCTCCCGCCTTCCACCAGTACTTCACCTGAATCCGCTAAGGTTCCTGTTCTCTACAGGAACACATTGAACAGGAACTGGCCAAAATGATGGATTGTCTCACCATCCGGATTCACATGTCATTCGCTGCTTCATCACCTGGCGCCTGAGTGAAAACGGGGAGCAGACCTTGTGAAGTAATCCTCATGACATCCCAGAGATGATGTGAGACCAGGCGTACTGGATGTGGAAAGCAGGAGGTGGAATGGATGACTGATTACTAGACGCTGCCCTCCTATATATATATATATATATATATATATAGGATCCACAAAATGAAATCCTCTGATACTGATACTATGAATTAAATACAGTATTTAACATAGGATGCACTTTGAATGTTTAAAGTATTTTGGAGTCATTTGTATTGTGAAGTGCTGGATATTATTTACATCAGTTTGTAGCTTGTGCTGTTTGTCAGTGAAATAGTAAACAAAATTGGTGAGCTACCAGTAAAAGTGATGCTTTAACAAATGTTTTGATGTGTTGTAAGGTTAAGTGTATAAAATAATGAATATATATTGTAAATATATGTTTCAGGCCAGTGTGAATCTCCCAGTTGTTTGGGACATAAGTTATGTGATGTAAATCTATTGAATGTAAAACTTTGAAGCAAATTAAAAAACTCATTTTTTTTTCCTGCGCGAAACACATTTTCCATTGAGATATGAATATAACACCCTAAAATGTAATAGTAGGTTAGAGAATACTGCAAGAAGTACAGGCCAGCATCAACACATTCCTGGTGAAAGATGGGACAGAGACTCAAGCTATCAGAAAAGGCACCTGACAAAAGAATTCAGATGAAAAAATGACTTAATTAGTTTGGTCTTGGTTCTCGTTCATTTCAGTCGTTCTTCAAAGGTTTAAAAACCAAGTTCAGCTGCTCATTCCTGATTGGTGCACGCAGAGCGGTTTGTCCCTCAGGGAAACACTGAGGATTATATGCCAGCAGTCGGCTAATCACAATCATTGTTTTACTGGGGACCCTTACACCATATTTAGCTGCTTATTCTATGTGTGGACTAAAGCAGGTTAACAGCCAGCGCTAAAATATTTGTTGCTTTGTACCTTATGCATTCCTTTACTCATTCATAGGGGAACACATCGTCATACAAAACACTAGGTTCACAAAACCATATACCAAGTTTAAAAAACATGAAAAGCCACTGCGCTTATGAACCTTTCAAACTATTAACTTTTCATGTGTTTAAGGTGTATGATGCAATAAAAGCTTAGTTGACTTGACTATAACAGAAAGTGCACATTTTGCACGTCCGTGTATTCTGTCCTGTCACTTCACATAGTGGGGGAATTTGAGCTCTCAGACAAGATGACAGATGAGAACGGGCCGTGGTTTTGGTGCTCATTTGTCAGGTATCTCTGTGGCAAAGATTTTGCAAATATCTCCATTAACAAAGACAACATCTTTACACTTGGGGATGGGGGAAGAAGAAAATGAGCAGTCCAAATGGGAGATGGCCGTACATTATTTTGGATGATAAGGTCATGAACAACCTATATGAACAGAAAGGAGAGGACCTTGTGCCAGATTCCTCAGCTGGAAGTGGTTGACTGCAGAGTATTGATGACCTTTCTCCAGACCAGTGACAGGAAGAGCGAGGCAGTGACCGTGTGACATGGGAACGCTAAGAGGTCTCACGGGTTGTGGCTCACTGCAGAAAAATGGATGGACTTGGACAGGCCCACAGGCACGAGTATCCATAAGCAGAAAAAGATGTAGGTATTTACATCACGGCTTGAACCACATTGTAGTATCGTGGCATGCAGCACCCCCATTCCCAGAATTCAAATTTCAGAGTAGAATTTGCTACCCACACATGCTGCACATTGTCAACAGGTGGTTGAAGGAGCATTCAGGCCAATTTACACAATTTTGGGGGCATTCCAACATACCAGAGGGAACTTGTGGAAATGCTTTGCTGCTTTCCTTCTCAATCAACCCATCTTCTCAAAATACTCTGTTGGAATCCTTAGTGATTTAGCCACACCAAAGTCAGGCTGATTCCAAGTCATTCTGGCTGTAAACAGGAACAGTTTTATATGTATTATATATAACTAATTTACTTGTTTAGCCCTCAGAACAGAAATGGCAGGACCACCGCTGTTTGGTATGTTCTTGAAATGCCAGGCTTATGCTGTTAGGATAAACATGAACTAGCATTCTTGCAATGAAGAACACACCATGCTACTTGCAAGAAATAGAACCAAATGAAAGGCAATAGCAGGTCGAGGTGGAAATCAACTTTAATTCCAAATAAATTTGGAATTCTAAATTTGGCCAAGGCCTTACAACATACAAAAATGCTTTTAATCCGCAAACTGTACCTGTGGACTCGTTTCCAAATAAAAGCTCTCATACTACGTACAGTAATCATTTTGACTTTATTTTTGAGATTCTACTGACACTGTCAGGTCTCTTATGTTCTTTTTTCTGCCCATAACATGTGTGACAAGAACCAGAATCATATTTCATTTACATTCAGCTCTGAAAAAGATTAAGAGACCACAGCACAATTTCTTGTTTCAGTCATTTCTCAATTTATGGTTGTGCGTCTTTCGGAGAAAAAATAAATGTATGTGTGTGTGAATGTACTGTAAATTGAAGCCTGGTTCTTCCCTGCTTCTCATTAATAGAGGGCTTCATTCTTGCTTTATGGGACTTCAGTCCTGCTTCAAGGAGCCTGACACAAACTATCCTAGCAGTGCACTGCACACCACTTAATGTTTCCACTTAATGTCACTTGTGGTCATCATGAAGCACTACAAGATAAGTTAAGTCATCCCTGGCATTAGAAAGTTGCTTATGCCTTTTACCTGGCAGGTTTTTGCTCATTGCCATTATCTCCGGCTTCACCTTGACCTTGTGTTCTGCTGTCTTAGAAACTTTGAGCCTGGTAGCAGCCCGCCGCACAGTGTAGCCTCTGCCAGCAGGATCAGGATTAAGCCAGGACTTAAAATGCAGACTTTTGAAGAAGTAATATAGAGTGGTCTCTTATTTTTTCTAGAGCTGTATTATCTTATAAACTAACTGTGGCAGATGAGGAAGAACGGAAGATGTGGGTGCAGCAATGACCCCAGGAGGATCAATGGCAACATATACGAGGGCTGTGGCAAGGAAGGGCTGTAGTTGCCAATTCAGGGAGGAATTGTTCCTCTCCCAGCCCTCTCATTTCTCAGTTTTCCTCTGAGATTTAATGAGGGCTGAGAAAGAATAAACACCGTGCTTACCGTAGACTTTACACTGCATTCCACTGCTTTTTTGGGGCAAATAGCGCCAAACCAGCCCCCCCCAGTTCAGTTTCTGCAGTCACCATGCTGAATGACGCCTGCTGGTTTGTGGTCTTACCAATGCTTCTGAACTAAAAAAATGCATTAAAAATAAATCACAAAGCAAACGATGTAATAAAGGGAGTATTTATTATACTAGTTGGTGATGTGTGGCTCAGCAGGTTAGTATCTGAGATTGGAAGGTCACTAGCTTGAATCCTAGGGATGGTAGACTGATGCCATGGTTTGGCCTTTGTACAAACCCCCAATTGCTCCAGGCCAGGAGTGCCGCATATGCCGGCTGACCCCGCCCTGTGACCCCCAAACTTCCTCTCATTTGTCTTTGTGTCTCATGGAGAGCAAGGTGCAATAGGCAAAAAGATAATTTTCCCATGGGGATCAATAAGGTATTCTATGAAAGAGCAATCATTCTGCACAGGCAGAAATGCATTAATTGTATTGAGAAGAGGCTTTTATACTAAGCAAGGAACAGTTAAGAAAGCAGAGCTGGCCATTACTCTGCGTTTTAGGGCCTTTACCCTAAAATTGATCCAATGATAAAATCCTTTGATGGGATCAAAATCAATGGGATTTGACCCATTAACAACCACAGAATCATAATCTTCTGAGCCACATATGGCCTAATGCATTTTAAGATCCCTATCACTTATCTGTGTTCTTCTATCCCAAACAGCGTTGAGGGGATCCCAAAGACTCTAATAGGGGACGCAATATAGGGGACAAAGCTGAAGTGTATCCTTGACATAAAATGACTTTCTAAAATCCCTTCCATAACTATTCTCACGTCCAAAGCATGCCTTATTAACGCGTCATTTCCTGTATAGTGCACGCACAATTGGCTAGTTGTCGAACCACGTGGTACTGGCTTCCTTTCCTGCGGGCGTCCCATAGATTTGTTTCTTCTTAGCGACTCAATAACAGCGAACTGGATTCCACTTAAAGAATAAAACTGAAAATAACAGGTATCACGCATATGTTGTCTTATATGATGTCGCGCATGTGTCACAGGACGTAAAACCTGTTGCAAAGGTATCTCTTGTAGTTAAAATGAGCCATATATTCTTTGTCGAGGGGGGGGGGGGATTAGGTTTCTAGCTAATGTTAGCGACGTAGGTGGATTCGTTTATACTTTGGCTACGTTGGTAAACTGGCTAGTTGTTTTGCAGCAGGAGATAAAATGTTTACAAACTTAATTGCTCCATCTCTGTCGCTTCTTAATCCTATCAGGAGTTTTCGCCGTTGTGACATTTTTAGCGACGCCTCACTAACTCCACGATGCTCGTGCAGATGGTTGGTGCATTTGTGGTGTTTTATGCCTGTGAGTGGAGTGAAAGTCGTGTGTGATTTTTCTTGTGGTGGGTTTGTATTCGGCATTTGATGGATGGAGAGCTGGTTCGGCGCAGGACCACAGCAAAATGGCGTCCCCGGACTAGGCACTAGTGTCGTGCTCTAGGATGGACCCGTGGGTAGCTGGATTGACAGCCACCCACATACTGGCGCTGCATAACTGCTCGAGATAATGTCTTTTAGGATTGTATGGCTTGTGCTTGTTTTGAAACGGTTTCAGGAGGCGCCTGGGAGTCAATGTGCCGTTTTCTGTTTGGACGGGCTGACGGGTCCTGCGCTTACCCGCAGTGCTAGCCGGCCTGTGTTCGCCGGATATAGCTTTGGCCGCATGATTTTTGGAGTTGAACGTAAAATATTACGATTTATAATTGGATACATGGCTTGTTCGTAATTTCTGTTTGAACCTGCTTAGTATGTTTTTAAACCACTGGTTTTTAGTATATCATACAAATAGTTTAGACTTTGTAATCGTAGCAAGTTTGGCCTGTCGTGCATATGCTGGTCATATTAAACTTGTGTAGTATCCTATGTGGTGCTGAAGTTATGGCATTTTAAATGGCGGTCTTATCTTTTATACCCTTACGCATGTCTCTGGGCCAGGGTTGCATTTTTTGTCTGGAGTTGGTGCTCTGAATTCTCACGGATCTGTAACACTCAGATGACCTTATTTTGTAATAAATGCAGAACGCTTGTATGGATGTACGTACGCGCATGTATGTGTGAGATGTATCTAAGGCTGATCGTATGTTATTTCATTATGCGCTGTATGAGTAAATGCATCTTGGTAAAAGCACACTCCGGGAATAAGAATTGTTATCTGTAATTCTGAGTTGTCATATAAGCAGTTGTTTTAGGTGTAAAGTAAGGGTGTGCGGTACACTAATACCTGAGTCATTACCGGTGTGGTATGAATTAGTACTATACCGGTAATAGTCTACAGTCTAATTATACAACAGCCTATATATATATATAGTAAAACAATCGGTTTTCCTCAAAGCTTCAGTTGTAATCTGAATACTTGTCGTCATATATGATTATGTAGCCGGTTTATTTGCGTTGTGTGATTTTTGTATTACATGCTCTGACGGGGCATCGCGAGTAAATTAACAAATTTAGAATAATCAAACTCCTTTATCGGCCAGGCAAAACGTACTTGGGCGTATTGCAGCACTAATGTGCTGTTGGTGTTAACAGCAGCAGATCTAATTCCTCAGCCAAAAAGCCGTAATGTTTCTAAGCGAGGGGCTGCTCTGTCCTGAAAGCCTAAAAGGTTTCAAAATGCAGTATGTGTTTTATACAATGTTGGATAAATAGACGTAGTTTACTGGTGTCTTCATGTTCGTCAAAGTTTACGCTATTTAAAACTGTATAAAGTATAATTTTTTATACTAATCAATTCAGGTCAAATACAAAAACGTTGCCGACACTCAAGCTTTCTGACAAGCTTTCTCTCCGGCAGTCCCCTCCCTTCTGGCAAGAAATCTTACAGCAAATCTATATTATCTATAAATCTATAAATCCACACAAAATCTATAAATCTATATTATTCCATTATAATAATGGAACCTAAAATTAGCTTAATCAAAGCCATTGTGGCAGTTTGGAAACCCTATAGACTATTTACAAGGCAATAATTCTGTTGCATACCTGTAAATGCGTGTGCAGACCTGTCTCGAATTGAAAATCTCCCTCCAGACAGCTGACCAAAATTGGCTGCCCCGCGATTCATTTGAGATGAAAAGTAAAACGCACTGTTTTCGGCTGAAACGGCTTGTCATTCCGTTTGTGCTGTGTTGTACTCTGAGAATTATAAAACAAATACAGGTGAAAACATCACCTGTCACTGTTTCGTATCATTTAGAAATGAAACCGCCCATACCCAACTGTAATAGCGATGGCTGTACCTGACAAGGTCATCCGTGATAACAGCATTATTTGTGGCATTGTGAAATGGAAACTAGGCACTGGTTTAAATCATCATTGAAATGAACTGTTTCTTTAACCTGCGTTTTTCGCTTTAGCAGCATTTAATTGTTAGATATGGAAATTACATGAATGTGCTACCTGGCCCTTTGGGCATAATTCATGTCTTATCTAGAATTGTTCTGACAGGCATCATCAGTAATGTGCGAGACGCTGCGTCATGGTGACCTTATCACCTGTCTGCTGTGGGATGGAGAGGTTCCGGAATCTGTTTAATTAGTGACATGGGTGCACTGAGCGGATTAAACCTCTCCGGTGGAAGGAGGGTGACGATCGACAGCCTTGATCTCTGACAGCTGCCCTTTTATGTCCTTGGCAACACAGTGCTTTTCAAACAGGAGCTTACTGCTCCAATCAAATGGTACAAGCCTCGTTTTGTGTGGAAGACATGAGATGTTCTAGGCGTTGCTTGACATGGTGTGACCTGTAGGTAATTCAAGCTACTTAATTAAACTGAAGTGAATTGAACAGGGACACTGTGTTCTGGTTCCCAATACCACACTACTGAGTATTTAAGGTTCTCCTCTCTTGTGTTTGTTCTTGTGCTGTGGATAAAACGGGGTACAACCATACTGTCAGAATGGCACTGCTGCCACATAGCATGAAATTTGCGACTGGCTAGCTGCTCTTTAGGCTTGAGGCAGTAGTTTATGGATTAATCAATAGACGAACCACAATTGCGTTAAGATTGTGGATGGCGGCTTTGTGTCAGACGTAATTCGCTTTTGAGTCGCTGATGGTCTAATCACAGTATTCCCTTTGGCTGCCGTGGAGTCCTGCGGGTTGAATGGCTGACCATCTGATTTCAGGTGATGGGCAGAGGTCACGGTCAGAAAAGGGGTGATTTTGCTAGGCGGGCTGAGCTGGTGCCGGTTTGGGACGAGCGCCTGGCGTACGAAGAGCTCCTTTACTGGGACAGCCTGGTACAACACGGCCGGCACCTTCACCCACAGGACCTCGATAGGTAACTGCAAGCAAACCCCTCTGCTTTGGTCGCCGGGCACATGGTCAGGTGCTAAGTAGCGTTATGGTCATAAACAGATGCTAAAGCTGTAGGAGAACCATTTTTTTTAAATTGAACTAAAATATGAAAATAAAGGTTTTGCTTCTATTGTAAATTTAAATGTAGCTTCAGAAACTAATTGAAATAACAAAACAAATGTCAAATATTTTTCATTGTTTTAAAAATGCTATTTAGCTAAAGTATTTATTTGTTTCCTTAATGGCCTTCAGTAATACCTGGAACATGTTTTGCCCATTTTGAGGACATTAGTGCCTAATGTGTGCTGTGTATTTGTGTAGGATTCGCTGGAAGTCGGCCACCAATGCAGCACAACTTTTAGTCCATCCCAAAAAATAAAATTACTGAAACCAGTGAAAATATATGAAAACTAAATAGAAATGTTTCAGAAGTACAACCACTCTGAAAAGTAACTAAACTGGATTTCAAACTAAAATTTAAGTCGTTTCCTGTGTCTGGGGTGTCTGCGACCTCTTAGTACGTAAACAATGACAAACTTATTTTTATAACTGAATTTATGTTTATTTACAGAATTTTTTTCTATTTTTTTTTTGTTTTACGTTCTGATTTTCTTTTGTCAGTTTGCTGGTTCCACATCTTCTTTTTTGTTTTCTTAATGAGAAGTCCATCTTCCACTATTTTCTATGCTTCGCACAGGAATCTCAGTCCATGCACGTGAACATGAGGTGGTGTAGGGTGTAACCGCTGGTGAGTCTGGCTGGAAAACCCTCGATACTTTCCGACAGGGGCTTTGGCTCTTTTGCTATTTCTGGTTTATGACTGGAGCTGGTCTTTTTTAGAAGTACTGGCTAGCAAGTCTTCCTCCGTAATGATCTAGTCATGCTCAACTCCAACTGCGATTTAAGAATTTGAGCAATGGGCTGCATGTGTGGAACCTGGTGGCCACAGAGTATCAGATTTTCAGGAGGCAGATCTGCCTCTGCCTGTCACACAGGAATTTTGTGTTTTATATCAGTAATCTGAAGACTAATTGATTATGGTTTGGGGATTTATTAATGGTCAACTGGCAGTTTAGCCATTATTAATTAAAATTAATTCTTATTTTAGAGTAATACTTTTCCCATATGATGAAAATGCCATAGGTCATTGCATTCCATTTGTTTCTCGATTTGACTCCTTATCTTAGTTTATGTTGCTGAAACCTTGAGTTTGGCTATGATTTTAGCTAAGTGTTATATCGAAGTCAGAGAAAAAGGCCCAGGAAACTTCTTTGTACCAGTCCGCAAGGTCACTTTTGACCAAACACAAGCCTCTTGCGTGTCGTGGAATTAGACTCTGGACACTAGGTGATCATGCCAACTTTCTCTCTCTCTCTCTGAGTGGTTAAAGCCAAATGTATGACAATGTGATTGGTTGAGAGTTTTGCATCACGTCCTGTGCACGTGTAGGGGGTATATAAGTGCGGGAAATCTTTCGGTTGCTCTGGGGTGACACATTTTTCCATTGGCTGCTATTGGGTTCGTCGAACGGTTCATGTGGCGATCTTAGCTTGCAGGGTCTGTGAGTTTGTCGTGAAGTGTGATGTCCGTCGGGGTGTGAAATGGATTTCTGTCGCTTTCGAAGTATCATATTTCTCGACCAGCTCGGGCTCCAGAGACTCTGAACTTGGACGCCCCAGGCCGCATGCTTTAGACGCGTCTGCTTTTTATAACCGAGTACTTGCCGGAATGTCTGGCCGGGCCGCCTCGCTCACAGGTGGGGTACCTCGGCTTTCGTTCCGGAACGTTCTCTGTTGCCTCTCGTGGCTTCTCTGCGCTCCTCCCCGGGGCACCCCGCCGCTCCGCTCTTCTGTTCCTGACTGTTCCGGCCTCCTCTTCGTCTCCCCTCCAGATACGAGGAGCTGCGCTACTGGCACGCGTGTGTGCGCCACGAGGGGCATCTGCGGCTGTCCTGGCAGCGTGCCGCCGGTGCCACCCGGGAGCCCGAGGAGGGAGATTCTGTACCTGTTATGGTGAGGTGCTGGCGGCCTTCCGCTCGCCTCGCCTCGGGGAGGATGTGCCCCAACAGCCATTGCCCCATAGTGCTTACGTACATGTTTGGTTCGCGTCCCCCGTATCCCCCATGCGATCTGTTCAAGGTGCGTCGCAGAAATGATTCTGTAGTGCTCCATAACCCCCGGCAACCGCTGACCAGGTCCTTGCGTGGGAGGAATGATGCTGAGATTCCTGGTCCCTGTGTTCCTAAACTACTGGGACGATAATAAGAACGATTCAGTGTTCCACGTGGATGGAACGTTAAACGCAGGTTGCTTATGCTAACAGCAGCTAAATGTACGTGTTGTTAATGTATGTGTTGTGCCGTGGGCCTCTCACATGCGTTAACTGAAGTCGCACATGGGTCCTGCGTCACTTTTAAATCGGAATGATACTTGCATGTGTGTGGGGGTTTGCCTGCGCACATCGGCACTGTTGCTCTGTTCTGTCTGCCCGCTGCTCGCTTGACCAAACCCTGCTCCTCTCTCCGGCAGTCCCCTCCCTTCCGGCAGAGACCCATGCGAATCTTTCTGAACGACGACCGCCATGTCATGGCGAAGCACTCTGCGGTCTACCCCTCGCAGGAGGAGCTGGAGGCCGTGCAGAACATGGTGTCTCACACTGAGCGCGCCCTCAAGGCTGTCTCTGATTGGCTGGATGGACAGGAGAGGGTCGGCACGGAGGATGCTGCGGAGGGCCCGGAAAAGGACAGGTAAGGAGCGGCGTGATCTGGTGGGTCGTCTGCTGCACGCCCTTGTTAATCGTGGGAGATCACACCTGGTTTCACGTCCTCCGGTGCATGTTTTCTGTCTTCCCAGTGAGGCGAAGCCACCCGATCAGGCGACACGGACCCTGCGCGGGGTGATGAGAGTGGGCCTGGTCGCCAAGGGGATCCTCCTGAAGGGGGACCTGGACCTGGAGCTGGTGCTGCTCTGCAGGGACAAGCCCACCGTCACCTTGCTGGAGAAAGTAGCGGAGAACCTGAGCGCAGAGCTGAAAGTGAGCTCCCTTCACTGGGCTGCTCGTCGATTCGGAGAGATTTGGGAAAACATAAAAGCTATGATCGTAGGCCTCCACTGAATAACATGACAACAGGAAATTAAGTCTAACAGAAGATATAACCGAAAGGGGAAATCTCTGATCCAGAAAGTAAAAAAAAAAAAAAATCCAGACCACGATTTTGCTTCAACCAACCAGCTGATAAATAACTAACTTTTTTTTTTATAGGCAACTGCTTGGTTGGAATTAAATCTTGGTCTGGATTTTTACTTTCTGGACCTGAAATTTCATATAGTTATAATTGAATTCCCCCTACCCCGCGTTCTGCCACACAGACCGTTGTGGATGAGAAGTATGACGTCGTCCCGTCCGTCAGCGACGCCGCGATCCTCGTTAAGGGCACCAAGGAGCCGGCGCTGACGCTGACCATCCTCTTGACGTCGCCGGTGGTGCGTGAGGAGGCCGAGAGGCAGGCCGCTGGAGGTAGGGCCTCCCCCCTGTAGGGCCCGGCCTGTGCCCCGGTTCACCCCGGAAACACGTGCGTGAGGCAGATATTGTTTATTGGGCCTTCAATGGAGCCGGGGGGCACACTGCACTGTTCTCAGAGCTGCTTGAGGCTGCAGTAAACGCAGTGTTGTTTTTTTAGTTATATAGCAGTTTTTGATGGCCCAATATACAGTCAAGAAGTTAATATAAGAGGAGGAAAAAAAAAAGCAGAAACAAAGCTGTCCCTACATCCTAGTTTCAGGATAGATGAATATCTGAAGGCTTTCAGAGGACTTGCATGTATTTTTAATACTGAAATTGTCATGATGGTTTATATTGCAGCAAAAATGAGTTGTGAGTTCTACTCTGGTCACCAGCCCCGGCGCGAGTCCGCGGCCTTGAAATTTTGTACTGGGAGCTGGCCTGGGTTATGGATAATGTCGGGGCGCTTTGACTCTGCGTGGGTGAATGCGAATTCAGCCAGTCACAGTCAAAGCAGGAAACGGTGTTTCACCAGCGCTGCTGAATGTACAACAGGTGCAGAGTAAGTGCCGTTGGCCCCGCCCCCATGTGTTTCTGCCTGATGCAGGAAAAATGGCGGTCGGCAACAACCAGCTAGTATAGACTCCTATTGGGTTAAGGACCGGTGAAGCCCTGCCCCCATCCACATCCCAGGCCCCGAGCGGATCCTGCCTTTGTGTCGCAGATGCCAGTTTTGCTGCAGTGTAGACTTCTTTACATGCTTTGTGCATCTGATTATTGCTGCTGTGGTTCAAAATCTGATTCTCTCTACCAAGCCTTCTAGTTTGTCGATTTTTAGGGACGCTGGACCTTTGACCAACTGGACGCTCTCTGTCTCGGAAGGGGCGAGGCAGGACACCCAAAGAAAGGGGGCGATGGGGAGGGAATCTGCCCCCAGGTCACACGCTTGTTTTTCCATTATTTAAAAAAAAAAAAAAAAAATACAGCCATGAAAGAAGGGAGAGGAGTGGATTTTTCCGGAAGCTGCCCTCTGGGGTCAGTGGAGGACACTCATTGGGTTATGGAGCTTGCAGCTCTCCGCTGCCTCAGGCTGGAGCCTTGCAGACGAGGGTCACGCTAAGCTGACGGCTCTTGCCACAGAGAGACTCCTGCCTCAGTTAAATGAGTGCAGGCGTTTTGTCATGGCTGCGAGCCAGACGGTCAGGAGTGTTTCTTGGGTGTGGTGGTGGGGTGGGGGGGGACCTCT
>JABFDZ020000097.1:8010157-8024825 GCA_019775955.2 Pollimyrus isidori | reverse complement strand
CCAGCCAAAGTGCTGCCCTAAAACAAACAGGCAAAGCTGTCAGGGAGCACCTCCCCAGCCCCCCCAGGCGCCCGGGGGGGGGCCCCACGTGGGGGGAGGGGGGGCCGGGGGGGGGGCCCCGCGGGGGGGGGGGGGGGGCTTGCTGCCCACCAGCGCACCTTTGCAGTACAGAAGTAGGAAATCATATTAACTGCTCAGGGAGGCTTTTTTATAGTTTCGTTGCATCAGATGATATTTCACATAAATTCATTTTCAGTACAGATTTTGAGTTGAGACAACTCGTACTTAACAATGGACAGACGTAAAGTATATTATATTAGAAATTTAAGTTAAATACAGTAATTCATAATCACAAATGAACGCACTGCTAAACAATGAGTGGCTTCAGCGGTTCATGAGCTGGAGGTACAGTACTGTACTGTATGTACTTCATTTTATTATCACTGTATTATGATTTTGTATTGTATTATTATACTTACCTAGAAATTCGACCTGAAGGCAGACTTAGGGGATTGATCTCGTTCACAACCTGGGGACGACATTCACTGTGATTACAAATAACAAGGGAATCGGATATCATGCGAAAGGCTTTATGACGTGATATGAGGCAGATGACTTACAAAGGTGAGCAGAGACTGAACGAAATACACATGCTCCTCGACTTGCGTTGGGGTCGCGATCTGGTGATGTCCTGGTAAGTGGAAAATACAGCAAGGCCAATATAAATTCATAGGGTGCTTAGTAGATATAATGGACTTGGGATTTTTTTTTTTAACGCAGAAAAACACACCGTTGTTAAACACTGTATGAGATGTTTACACTCACAATCACTACGGAATATGGGAACGTGGCTTGGGGGGGGGGGTTGCTGCCCCGTCTCCTAGCGGCAGTATAAATCATTGTACCGTGTATTGCTAGCCTGGTCAAAGATCGAAATTCAACGTTTGATGACCAAAGACTGTGCATCTCTATTGCACCATCGTAAAGTAGGAATATCGTGAGATATCATAAAGCGATCTGTGCTTTAACAGTAAACTCAACGCAAGATGTGGGACAAACCAGACACTCTTCCGGAGACTCTGAAACGCACCGATCTTAGACGCATAACCACTGGGTTGACAGGAAAGCCTGCATCCGGCCGGGGCTCCGCTCTCCTCTGCCCTTCTCCTGTCCCCCACCACGCTATATAACCATACCAGGATGTTTATGCTAACAAGGGTCAACTTGGCTTCACTGACAACGTTTTGTGACGCTCAGGGCTGCCGGTCACGCAGACTCTGCCGTCCTCTACCTTGAGTCATCCAAAATGCCAGAGAATGAGTTAGTGTTGTCAGTGACCGCGAGTCGTTATTTGACACCATAATTGCGTTTTATTTGATTCTTGAGCCTAAAGCCAGTCTGAACCAGTCTGTACCATCTCAGTACAGCATGTTGAGGCAATAATATTTCCAACAACAGAGGTGTCCCAAAACAACCTTATTCTGTCACGGAACTTTACCTTTGTTTGCTTTTCCCGCTGTTTTGGTTCCCTGAATTAATTTACTCTCAGCTAGTGTCCCATGCACCCCAACCACCCACACAAACCCGTGACAGAGAAACATCAGGTCCGTCTGGAGACGGCCGCATCGCGTTCCGAGACCAGGGGTACGACGGCAGAGCGTGTGAGCGGCCGGAAGCAGGCCGAGGTGGTCACGTGACCCAGCCCCCCCCCCCCCACTCTCTCTCCACCCGCTTGTGAGTTGCAGACTAGACCCCTATGGTACGGGTTCAGCTTGCAGCGCCGCCGCTAACGCCGAGATGCCGTGCGGTCACGGTCGGCCTGCCGTTCTGTCGCTGGCCGTCACCGGAGGCTAAAGGTGGGGGTAGTTTAAACTTACAAGATTCATTTCGCCGGACAAGGAGCCGGGGAATGCAAGAGCGGCGACTCAGCCCTGACGCACATGCCGTTCGTTGGCTTCATTGTTTAGTGTATAGCATGACTCATTCGGCGATATTGCTCATCCTTTGGTGCCCTTGGCTTCTCCTCTCTGTGTTCTCACACCAATGCTATTCAAAGCGTGACCTTCCTGTATCCACGCCATGCCCATGCAGGCCAGTCCGGCCAGCTCTTCCTTCAGCAGGCAGACGTGCTGTTTGAGATACTCGATTTACGTGTGATGATGAATATACCGGGAAACGTCCCGACTTTAAGGCCCTGCATTATAGAGTGCTTGCTTGTTGTTTCAGGTAAAATACTCTGACAGATACTGGGCATATTGGATAGAAGGATTCTAATCCAAATACCTCTGGAATCATGCCAGATGTGAAGCAACATGAAATGGTCGATTGTGCTCATCGTGTTCTGGTTATGTGGGGTATAATATTGATTTCTTTGTATTACTCTGCAACATAGAAGTTATAATTGGTCTTGGGTAAAGGCAATATGTAATAAAGAAAACATTTTGAAAGTGGTATATTTTGTACAGCTGGAAGTTATTTATGGTACACATTCTGTAATGCAGAAGCTTAATCAGAACACTGAGGCTAAATCCTAACATTTTTCATTATCAACAGTTATATTCTCAGATAATATATGAAACTCATTCTGCTGGGAAGAGAATCTGTTTCCCGAAAAGTGTAGTTCCCTCAGACACCGTAAACCATGTAATATAAGGGTCCGATAACCAGCCTGTTACAAAGAAATACATTAGGCCTATTCTAAAAATGAAAAGAATTCGTTGATACAATGACAGACACACATTGGTGTGTTATGGTACTGATACATATCCATTACAAAATCAGGTGAAATTAGATTTACTCTAGTTGCACTTATCTTCATGTAAAATAGGTTTAAAATTATTTATGTCAGACTAGAGGAAAATGTAAAGCGTGCATGAGAAATACATTCATGTACTAAAACAGAGTCGCCAGGTTTAATTTGTGGGGCAAAAGATTAAATAGAAAGGCAGCTGGCTGCAGTCCCGCAAGAGGAGCGGAAGTGCGTGTGGATACTTGTGGGAAAGAGGATGTAGTTTTCTCATCGGTCTGTTTGTTTGCCAGAAAATTCCATAAACCGAACTCCTACACAGGAAGCTCATTTTCCTAAGCGCACGTGACCGTTTCAGTACAGCACTACTTTCCCCTGCAAAATTTAAAACAGGTTACTGAGTATTTTAGCACTAAAAGCATATATTCACCCTCTCACTTCTGCTATGGACTGCGCTTTTTTATCTCCATATTACTTGCGTTATGTGAAGCGCATTCGTGCTACAATCATAGCTGCATGTAAAATCCCATTTTGGCATAACATCAAAATATATGATATTTAAAGGCATACTTTAAAAATATATATCAGTTTATGGATTGCAAGTAAACTAATTTTCTGTTCGGTTTTTTGTAGCGATACATCACGTGATGTGTTATTTTAGAATATAACTTTTTGGAACTATGCAAAGAAATTACCTAGGCGCTACACAAATTGGCCGCTTTGTCATATGGGAATTCTTACAATAAGTCAGATTCCTCGGTGAAACGCTCGTCTCCTGACCTTCCACAGAGCCCTGTCATGTGCTCCCCGCTCCACAGCACATGATCCTCGTTAGACCAGTTCAGCGCCTCAGATAAGTAATTCCCCGTGGTTTCTCCGACCTGGAAGTTCAACCTAATTTTCGTGTGTCCGAACAGAATTAACATGGCAAAAATTCTGACATATACTTTGCTTTTGATTAGTAGTACAGCTGACTTGGCTTGTAAATATTCGACCGCAGAAAGGGGGTCAGGTACTCTCTTATTAAAAGAGCTGCATTACTATTTGGCCATATTTAAAACAATTTGAGGCACGCTTCACTCTCTCCAGAGACACTGTCGGCATCTCCATCTCATTTAGCTGATTAATATAGTCACACAGGCGATTTTGAAATCAATCTGCCTGAATTGTTTTTGTTTGTTTTTTAATTATTTAAAATTTTATTAATTATTATTTTGATTTCTCCTACATGAAGTGACAGGCTACAGTTACACTCACGCAACTTACCATGAAATGTGTCATGACCTTTACGCCCAGGAGTGATCACGCACCTGACCGCTCATATAGTGTAATTGCAGCGTAATGCGTTTATGCATTCCTTTCATGCACCTTCCTTGACAAACCTTCCTTTGAACTGCTAATGTGATTTATGTCGTTTAAAATCCACATAGATTTAAAAGACACTGACGGCGAGAAATTTAACGTAATTTTAACATAAAGCAGCAAAAATATTTTTAGGGTTTAATTAGCAAATAATTTAACTTAATTTTAGCATAAAGCATCAGAAACAGATTTTAATGGCAAAAAGAAAGGGTTTCATTAGTATAACAAATTCACCGTCAGATAAATTTAAGAGTTTAAATATAAGGGAGACCTTCCCGTTTTGTCATCCGCCACCCATCCGACCGAAAAATTCCCTGCTCTATGTCTAAAGAAAGAATTATGCTAACTACTATAGTTTTTGTTACCCATCAGCGAGTTTAGGACTATTAACGATTTGTGTTTTCTGCATCGTAACAACCACACGATAGAAACGTTTGTGGAAAACTTGTGGTAAAAAACGGCGTCATCATTTTACACACTGATCCGATGATGCGATCACCATCTCTCAAATGACCGAGAATCATGTTATAAACGTTTGAAAAGCAATATGCATTTTGAAGGATTCCTCTCCATACTGTCTTACTTTGCGGATTAATTAGCGCACACTCACAAAACCAGTCTCTCTGTCGATGTGGACTAAGTTTTTCGGTTTTCGAACGGTGTTTTGTGCTTGGGAACGAAAATTGGTCTGCGGACACTGCAGGACTAAAACAAGAGAAGGGCGAGAGAAGTGGGGCGTGATGTTCTAGTAAATGCGTGAGTGAGGCGAAATGATTTAATATGACAGATCTTTAATTACTTTCATGGACGCTGAGTACCTAAATAGTACAAAAGAATTTACTTTGCATGTAATATATTGCATGGACCTGCAAGAAACTGTCCTGAAGCGCGGACCAGGACCAAGCATCACTCTACGACACTATACCACTTCTTCACTGTTTAAGTTACAATTGTTTTCTTTTGCTGCTCAGAAACGGCATGCGGGGAGGCAGGAACCATGTGTAACGGGACCTGAAGTTAATCTCCTTCTTGGCAATCAGCTGGAGCTCCACGTCTGAATCTTCTCAGTAAGTCCCGTGTGTATGTATGAACAACTGTTTTTGGCAGTTGAGCCTAAGTTACGCAAGCTGCGGACGGGATCTGGTCAGGGGAAACCTTTCCCATATAACCAGATGTTAGTGAGATGTTCATTCAGACTGTTTCGATATGTAGGAAATCAAAAGGGTAAATTTACATTTTTCTACAAAGACATTTATGTATACGGTTTGTGGATTTGATTGTTGCCAATGAAACTGGAATGTCGATATACATGGTAAAGATGATGATTCACGGTTTATCTTGAAAGAAATGTGTGAGTATATCTCAAAGCATTTCCATTTGTGGCATCCGATTTATGACTAATTAGAATATGTTTCTATTGTTAGGCTGTGTTTTGGTGTTTGCACTTGGTAGCTCTGAGTTGCGGTCATACTCTGCGTGTGAAAAGGAGTCCAAAACATGAATAGGAATCACCGGGTAGATTCTCTTTACTGTAGATATTTGATGAATCCCGAAACGAATTCGCTAGTTTTCTCACAAGATATTGCAAAAGTTGCTTTGAAATTATGTGGTAAATTAGGAAACGGAAAATCACAAATGCTCCATTAGTCTAGTTAATATTTGTTTTTTTGGAATGAGTATGGATTATTTCCACATGCAGATCAATTATTATTGTTGATGATAAATATAATAGCTCAATGAAAGAGATTAATTATACAGATGCTTTTGTTTATTCCTACATTATATAACTGTATAGCAAGATATTAAGGAGTTTTATATATCAGGATGTTTGATTAAATAGACTGAGTGTGTCTGAGGTGGGGGCAACAGTTGACCTTGGACCCCCCCCAGAGGATTTTTTTTTTCCCCGACTAGTCCAACTGAGACTGTTTTTGTTGTTATCCTCTGTAGTCACCTGCCTTTTTATGTTTCCTGGGTATTTGTATATGCAAAGCACGTTGGGTCAGCCATTTCCAGTAGGTGCCTCATAAGTGAATGGAGCTGGTGCTCGTGGCTGGGTACCCCAGGTTCTCTCTGTCTGCTGTGCCTATCCCAGGACCCCGGCGACCTATAACACGAAGGTATGAGCTCATGCCGCAGGTCCTCACTGCCGCTGGCCAGGAGGGGGCGGGGTCTGTGGGCCAGGGTGAGCCAGATGAGGAGGCGGCTGTGCCTGGACCCCCCGAGCTGTGTGGGCATCCAGCCGGAGCCGCGGGCCGGCGTCTGGCTGCGGAGCTTCCACTTCCTGGACGCGGATCGCTACTCCCTGGTCAGTACCCGCGTTCTGATTGGGAGACACCTGTGTGGCCGCGTGCCGCTGCAGTTTATATGTAACGTAGTGAACGACAGGGTCTACATTTTAGTGAACGGAGGGGAGCCAGGCTCAGAGTGACATGCCATGTGTGTTACACGGGGCCCGAATGTCTTGTGAAGGACACCACATCAAATCAATGACTGGATAATGATGAATGGTCCACTCTGTGATTGGTCCACTTGGTAGCTTCTATTTTTTTATGGGAGTGAAGAAAGGATATATCCCAGATGCACTTATATTTCTGATTAAACCTGAATTTATATCTAGCATTAACCCACCCTAGACATTGTAGCGGCAGGGAGCATAGACACTAACCTTAAAAGGCACAATGCATAAAAAGCAACTTTGTAGTGGCTTGACATTTTTCCAAATGAATCCAAGGGAAGTTTGAAGCAGCACAAATGTGGCCAGGAGTTGATGAATGGATACTTTGTTAAATGTTTTTTTTCCTGCTTCATTTGCATGACTCAACATTCACACAGGGTGGGAGGACAATAAATGTGACATCCGAACACAGACACACCAGCCCACAAGTACAAATGCTCGCAACGGTGTAGGTCACGGCGTAGGGTGTAGGTCACTGTGTAGGTGACGTCGTAGGTCACAGTGTAGGGTGTAGGTGACGTCGTAGGTCACGGTGTATGGTGTAGATCATGGTGTAGGTGATGGCGTAGGTCACAGTGTAGGGTGTAGGTCACGGTGTATGGTGTAGATCATGGTGTAGGTGATGGAGTAGGTCACGGTGTAGGTGATGGAGTAGGGTTAGGGTGTAGGTCATGGCGTAGGTGATGGAGTAGGTCACGGCGTAGGGTGTAGGTGATGGAGTAGGTCACGGTGTAGGTCATACCGTAGGTCACGGCATTGGTGACAGCGTCAGGTGTAGGTCATGGCGTACAAATAACCTTGAAATATGAAAGAAAAAGGATGTTATGACTGTTAATTCATATAGTGACAGCTGAAACAATATCGCAGATCTGAGCCCATTTCCATTTCAGAATAAAACTCCCTTTATAGGACCCTGCAGTGATTATCTGAATTACTAACTGTGGATGTGATCTAACAGTAATGTTCATCCAGGTCTTATTCATCAGCGTTGATTAATTTCCACAAAGCCCTCCCTTAATTAAAGTGGGTCTGTGTCTGTAGCTCATCCTCTGATGATGTTAATTTATAGGCAGATGGGGTGAACTGACATATAATAATAATTATATTTGTTCACTCAGTTTGTTGACAAAGGTTCTTTGTCCAATTGTAAGTGCTTACTGTCTAATGAGGAGTCTTGGGGGTGGGTTCAGTGAATGTAGTGTGCCAAGTTGGAATGGTAAAATACCACAGATCCTTTGTAATATATGACATCTGTTGTGTTAACAAAATCTAATCATCACCTACTCGATTTATAAATTTAAATTAACAACAATAATGATAACTAGGACTTTAAGGGAAAAGTAGGATTTGCAATTTATGCAAATTAGCAGAAAATCTAAGTAGGCGAAGCTTCATGGTCCTACTGACTTTTTTGTAGGCCAGGGCTGTCTGTATCTGTAGAAAAAAGAATTTTGATTGTAGGACAAACAGGACAGGAGATATCGACGAAAACGTGTTGGGGGGCGCTACGGCGCCCCCCAGAGGCTGACTCGGACAGATCGGAAAACCTGAGTAGTGGGTAGGAATTGTGATCATCTTACCAAGTCTGGTCTGCCTAGGACTGCCCATTCAGTCTTAGGGAAGAATAATAAGAATAATAATAATCCTAACAAAAACAATAGTTGTCCTTTGGACCCCTAATAATAATATTAATAATCATTGTTATTATTATTTATTATTATCTAATAATCCCATTTGACAGTTGTTAAGCACAGTTAGCATGGAAACTGACCTAACTTTAGTTTGTTGTAATTTTAGCTCATGACCCACATCTGCGAGCCTCACCCCGCTCAAAGGGAACAGAAACGTCGACGCGAATGCTGACGCAAACAAAACAGTAGTCGGTTTGCATCGACCTTGGCGACTGAATCTGACGTCACGGGGCTCCGAGAATGTCAAGCTGTCAAGCATGGAAAGCATAAGAGCGAGAAATATAAACAGATGAGGATCTTAGGCGTTTAATGAGCAGAGTGCCATTCTTTCATGTAGTACATCCCCTGTTGGTGTAATTTCCATGTGTTCCGCCAATTCCACTCAGGGATGTAATTCCCTTATCCATTACATTAACCTTTATGAATTGAGAAGTAGGTGAAATGCGCTTAATGTAATAAAAGCATTTCTGTAGCTCCTCTTGTTGTACTTATCTACTGTGAGCTGGATTTTCAAAATCTAAATTATAGCAATAAGTATATTACTTGATGTGACACTTGGAATTTTTCAAAATGCGTATGCTGGCACTGTAACGTCGTTACTCGCGGCTGAGGCAGGTAAAATGGGCTGCGCCTGTGTCTCCGCCTCCGAACTGTGCTATCAAATCCAATGGCGAGGGCGATGCGCCTGATCTTTATTTTTAATTTTTTTTTGCGCTCGGTCGCCTCCCACCTGTCGTACAGGAGGGGGTTGATTTTTAAGGACACGCTGCGCGTGGCCACGGGCACAGGGAGAGCAGGTGACTCCGGAGCGACGCCGCCGCGTTTCAATATAGCGCATTTTCACTCGATATGACATATTTCTTGCATCACCTGGAATACAATTAATTTTTTTTCTTGTATTAACAAACAATTTTTCGCGAAAACAGCGAACTATTTTTATTCGCGTCGGACGTGCCTTTCTATTTAAGAAAAATCACGGCAACGGAACATGGCAGGAATTACAACCTAAAGAAAAGAAACTTCTAGGTTCACGTTATTATTTTATTCTCACCTGTAGGCTGAAACAAATGCGGAATATGGGAAAAATAATGGTAATTATAATGCTTATTGTACTTCTTTTTTTTTTTTAACTGTTTACTGTCTTCAGATCATTGGATCTTTTGAAGAAGCAAGGTCGAGTTTAATGTAAAACCCAAAAGGTTTTTTTATTATAGAGGCCTGACAAATCAAATTAAATAATGGGGGACTGGGTACACACCCCCAATCCCCCCTGATTCCTACGCCCCTCTAAACAAACTCAGTTTTAAATCTTTGCTTTATCTTTTTATTTTTTAATGTGTTTCTTTTTTTGCATAAATTATCATTTCTGCAGGTTTGTTAAAGGATCTTAATGTAAAATTGCTACACTTTAACAGCATGGAAATTCAGCCCCCATAGATATTGCATTGACTGAGCTGTTGCACACTAGTGACAATTTTAGTCTAAAGTATCACAATATCTCTTTGTTCTTTGTTAGCATTTGAATTTTGTTCACTTATGATTTTGTTTTTTTGTATGTTTTTTTTTGGGGGGGGGGCTCTGTCCAACACAGACACACGTGAGACTTTCAGTGGTTTTTAAGAGATTTAAAGTAGAACAAATCGCATAAGATGCCACAGTGCTGTTAGACCTGTGTTTCCCAACCCGATACACGGTTTTTGCTTGCTGGGAACTGGGAGTTCCTGAAAATGTATACTGTCTGGGAGGGAGGAAAAACCTGGACTGTTTGGGGTGGGGGGGTTCCCTGAGGAGCAGGTTGGGAAACGGTGCCTTAGACCATTTGACTGCATGACAGTCTACGATGGGTAGGTTTGTTTCACATAACTCTACAGATCTTCTGTAGCTCTTAAATATTTAGTAGGTAGGTGGGGCAGGTACTTCTGTAGATGATTGTATCTGTCCAGCAGCTGAACATGATGGTCAGTGGTCTGTTTATATGTGGACATTACAGTATAATGTTCCATGGTGTGGCCAGAGATGATTAGTACATGTCGCCATGCTGATCCCCCCCCCCCTTCTTGTATGTTTAACGTGCCTGGGGGGGAATCACCAGTTGACCTTGGGCCTTGGTTATTTCATGTGTAACGGAACATGTCGAGGTACACAGGTGTGGGGCAGGTTGATATCGTACAGCATTGGGTAATTCAACGACATGGGTCAGTCATGCCCACCTTCCAGCCTGTGTTACACGTTGTCAGTATTACATAGCATTTACTTACATATCTAAATAAATAATGATATATAAATGCCACAGCGTTTACTTGCTTAGTTGGGGTACAAGTGATGACCGTTTCCCGCCAATACCATGGCAACTGCCTGCCTCTTGATTTAATTATTAAAGGAAAACGGGAGGATTGTTGAGACCAATCGGATTGGAGCGATCCAACAGTTTTGTTTGTTTTCTGCTCGCCTGTTTGCCGTGCGTAAATATAACAGGCTTTGTCACTCAGGCAAGGCGAGTGGAAGCACAATGATTTATTGATGAGTTCTTTCTGGGTTTTGCTTCATGTCTGTGTAGAACACAGACGGCGGAATAGTACATGAGTCTTGGCTTTGATCTCCAGGGTGTCCATTCGCAGTGGAAGTGCTGCTTTTGTTCTTAAGTTATGTTCGATTTTGTTTACAATCCCTCTGCCTAGTTCATCCGCCACGCTCTCCGGTAAGCTTTCACAGTGGCCTCCGTGAACACAGGTTGCAGTGTAAATCGATTTGGTCTCACCACTGTTTGGATATATGCAATTTAAGTCTCTCTTAGCGAGATCAGCTGTGGACACTGCAAACCTAGAAAGGTTTGCGCAGCGTGTATTTCACTGAATAATACATATCAGTAGGTGTTAGTGAGTAGTAGCTGTTTGTAGTTGCATCAGATGGTGACCTTGCAGTGCTTGTGCCCCACCATCAACTCTAGGTTTTCTGGTTGCCTGTTAGTTAGTCTTTCTGCTCCCATATTCTGTCATTAACCACTACAGCTTCACCACAGTCAGGCCACAGAACAGCTCAGTTTGCCCTTGAATTGGACTTGGATTCTTCCTGTACCTGACATGTTCATTCTAAGCCTTTGTTGGTGCTGTTAAGTTGTGCCTCTTTCCCTTTTTTGGTCTCCAGAACAAATGCCCTGGTCTTAAGCATAGTCCTAGGAGAGTATTCTGGACGATGAGAGGGATATATCCAGAGGTGGAAAGTTCAGGTCCATAAAGTCCAAATTCAGACCAAGATTTCATTCCAACCAACTGTGACTCTTTATACCTAAATGGCTGGTTGAAGCAAAATCTTGCTCTGGATTTTTACTTTCTGAGCCTGAATTCCACCTATGGATATAACGCCAGGGAATGTTTAGTTATTTATTATTTGTTATCCTTGACTGATTAATGCAGTAGATGGATGCAGCCGAAGTGTTTTAGCAATGATGTTCCTCCCATCCCTCGGTCGTGTCTCGTTCCCAGTCCGTCTGACCTTCATCTCTGTGCTTTACCCAGGATCCCGTACAGGAGTGGGGGGAGGAGCGAGAGGAGGGTGTTGTGTATGGCGTGACCCTGCGGAGGGAGGCAGCCCAGCCGACCCCTGACACCACGGATGGACAGCTGGGCCGGGGCTGCGCTCTGCAGCAGGTGTGCAAGCTACGGCGACTCAAGGCAACCACTCTGGACCGCCTGGTGGCCGAGCTTCTGGACCCATCCTGTCAGGAGCCAAACTACAGCCACATCTTCCTGTGTACCTACCGAGCCTTCACCAGCACTGGCACCCTGGTTGAGCTGCTCTTCCAAAGGTACCGTGAGGGATGCCTTCATTTTAGGCCCTTTTCCGTACACGCATGCATAAATAGTTTGCCGTGTCCCTTAAAGTGATACTTACGTAACCTGCTGACACCGCGGGAAGAATGAGAAGTAGGATTAGCTTTCTAACGTCAGGGAGAAATTGAAAAAATGTTGTGAGTGTTGTCTAGTGAGTGGCCTTTGTTAGAAAGCTGTCACTCTGCGCATGGTTACAGAGAAGTGGGAGGGAGTATCCGCGTAGCGTCTAACAAGTTTTTGAAGTATGTCATGGACTCCAAGAATCTGCAGAATTTCTGCTTAATTGCTGCAAGGGAACCTGCTCGATTAAGGAGCGCTGCCAGGTGATCAGGCACATGTGATTAGAATGTAAGCGCTGTCAAGTTTGTTTGATTGGTAGAAGTCAGTGGAATCCTGGAGGCGATACTGTCCACTTTTAAGGTGTCAGAAGAATCGGAAGCATTTAATCAAATGAAACTCTATCAGAGTGAGAACCGGAGATGCATAAAGTCCATTTGACGGCTAGTATTTACAAAACAAATTTGGTCCCCTTAACAGACAGCTGGAGGAGGGGTATAAAGTCTCTTTCACAGTAGCAGATGTCAGTACAGTCAGAGAAAAATGGAAACATCTCATATAGCCTTCAGTAATTGAAATGGGAGTAATCCATATGTTGGTGCTTCCCTGCGCTGGTGAGGAAATTAACGAGATCCCTGTGTTTTCTCAGGGACGACATTGTCTCTGAGTTATACCCCGACTGCCAAAACAGGTGAGGAATCTGTTATCAGAAGCCGAAATGAGTCTGTCCTTCACAGCCCCAAACCCATGCTTTGAGTCCATATCTAGAAAGATGACCAAGGTCTTGTGGTATCTTCTCTGTAGCTCCATGCTTCAACTCATCCAGACTTGGCTCGATGAGTACAGTGAGGACTTCTGGGACCCTCCACAGTGCCCGGCCCTACGGCTGCTCTCAGCCCACTTGTTCCAGAGGCCCTGCTTTCGCCGGCTGGCCAAACGAGCCGATACACTGCTGAGGAAATTTCAGGAAGGTAAAAAAGAACGGCAGTGATGCTTTAGTGATATTAAGGCCCCATTATCTTTAGTGAATCAATGCTAACCTTTATTGTTTAGTCAAACTTTCTTGTGTTATAGTGCTACAGCTTTAATATTAGTGTTGAGTTGACTTGACTGGACAGATGACAGGTATAGTAAGTCTTCTCTCTCCTGATGCCTCTGTAAACTGTAATTTTGCTTTTCTGTAGAGAGCAATCTGCAGGAAAAGGCCTTATTGGGGGAGGACGCGGAGATGCTAGACTTTCAGGGTACGGAGGAGGTGAGCCTAAACTGGGATAATCCAGAGGAGCAGGTAGACTTCATGGATTCCCCTGTGAGAGATGTTGCAGAAGAGCTCACGCGATTGGACGCTGTAAGTGTCAGTCACTTTGAACCATCACCCCATTGCTCTTGCTCTGCCAAAGCCTAATAATGATGTAGCTCTATGCTGACCTTTTCTGGATTACAGGAGCTCTTCGAGAAGGTCGTACCCTTCCAGTGTCTGGGCTGTGTGTGGTCCCAGCGAGACAAGAAGGAGAACTTGGCACCCACTATCCGAGCAACCGTCGCCCAGTTCAATACTGTCACGAACCGGGTCATCACCTCACTGCTGTGCAGCCCAGTGGGTGTGGTCGGCCCCACCATTCCGCTGGCCAGCAGTCTTGCGCAGAGGGCTCGGATTATCGAGAAGTGGATCAGCGTGGCACAGGTGAGTGTGGTGGCTGGAGGTGGATGGGATGCTCTCGACAGTACCTGCAAATGTCCGGGGTCTGTGTGGAACTCACCTGTGGCTTTGGTGGATTGCTCAGGAGTGTAGGCAACTGAAGAACTTCTCCTCCTTGAGGGCGATCTTGTCGGCTCTGCAGTCCAATGCCATCTACAGGCTAAAGAAGACCTGGGCGGCTGTCAGTAGGTGGGTTTTCAGTGAGATCTGACAGTATGTTTGAATTAAAGGAGGACTACAGGTAGGGTAGGAAATTTAGGACTTCACCGAAAGGTCATCTTAGTAAACTCGCATCTTCTTGGTTTTATTAAGAAGGTCAGCTGACATCGCAGTTATGGTGGCCTTGCTGGTTTTGTCTTTACCAGGGAGTACATTGCCAACTTTGAAAACCTCTGCGAGACGTTCACGGATGAGAACGGTGTGCTGACCAGCAGGGAGATTGTGGTGCAGGTGAGAACTTACCCAAAACCCAGCTGTTGGAGCAGAACTAGGCAGCTTTTAGACCAAGTGTCAGCAAAAGGAGGTTGTGGGTTTATAATGGCTTTTGGTCAAGATTCTCTCTTTACATAATTGTGTAGGAGGCCACTGTTGACAGCTGCTTATTTCAGTGGAAGCTGGGACATGTGGCTGTTCTGAAAAATATGCAACTGGAATCTGATTTTTATCCATTTTTAATTGTAACACTGAATAATTATGTATTTCAGGGAAAATGCTATTGTAAAAATAAACAGCAGGATAACACTAACACTAGCCGTAACACTAACACTAGCCGTAACACTAACACTAGCCGTAACACTAACACTAGCCGTAACACTAACACTAGCC
>JABFDZ020000097.1:7997638-8010057 GCA_019775955.2 Pollimyrus isidori | reverse complement strand
CTAACTCTAGCCCTAACACTAACTCTAGCCCTAACACTAACTCTAGCCCTAACACTAACTCTAGCCCTAACACTAACTCTAGCCCTAACACTAACACTAGCCCTAACACTAACTCTAGCCCTAACACTAACTCTAGCCCTAACACTAACTCCAGCCCTAACACTAGCCTTTCCTCTGCGTGAGGAGCCGAGCCTTATCAGCATTAGCTTCATTGGCCTCCCAAACATCCAGAGACGGGGAGTGGCTTTTGTGGACATCACAGTGCTCTTTGTTTCTAATTGGCAGCCAGGGGCGAGAAAGGCCGGCTTTCACATTGTTACATCTCCCCACCCGTTACTGGCCATGCCGTGGGAACCTTTAATGGTTACATCACAGAGCAAGGGAGCGCTGCACTGGGAATCTCTATTTGTTATGGTGAAGATGGCTCCGGGCGTGGTGGCAGACCAAGCTCATGACACAGTTCAGTTTTATTTGTATGGCACATTTGCACAACATTGCATTGTCTCCAAAGCGCTTTACAATATCCCTGCCCTGCCCTGCCCTTAGGAGGAAGGAGGGAATTGGAGACATTATGCAGAGAGGGGTTCAATAAACATGATAGGGGAAACAAACAAGCCAGCAACACGTGTCACCTGGCAGGAGGGAAAATCAGATGCAGGGTTCCAGTTGGGAAAGGGGGGAAAAAAATGTGACCCTTACAGTCACATGACTCATATCTGGAGCTGAATGAAAGTCAGAAGCCAGTGTTTTTTTTTTGCTAGGTTTATTTCCCGCCTGTATAGGCTGTGCATAAGCATCTGTTTACGTTCTGTCCGTAGAACATTATATAAGCAAAATCAGAGAGAGGTGCAGCGGTGCCGCTTTTCTGTGCCGTGTGTTCATGCTGCACCTCTCCGCTCGTATCGCTTTCCAGAGCCTGAAAGACAATGTTATCATTTGATTTATATACTCTTATTGTACCTCGGGCACGCCAGTTGCGGATTAACGCGCGGGGGTGTCTTGTTATCGGTGCGAGTTTCAATCCAACCCAGATCCGCGTGAAAAGTCCCTGCCTGTCTAATCTAGCTGTCATTTTAGTGATTGATGGGTGCGAGGCACAAGGCAGCCGCGCGTGATTGGGAGGTGATCCTGGCGGAGGCCTGTGGTTCCGTTACAGACCGTGCCAAGACGGCGCCTGGGCTAAAGGCTAACCGCTGGGTCTCGCTCTTCCTCCGCAGGATGAGAGCCAGTCGGCGGAGGACCCCTCCGCCCCTCACCAGTCCCCCAAGATCTGCCCTCCGCCAATGGTAATGCTCAGTGCTCTTCTTCGGAGACTGAATGTTTTCACAACAGAATGCTGAAAAAATATGTTAGGGTGCCAAGCGTGAATTCTGAGCCTCTCGGCAGTCATGAGCAATACGAGATGTAAGCCAGTAACGCCAGAATATAACAGCTTCCTTTAGTTATTATGGATCTTCCTATAATAGAAGGCACTTTTACGCATCTGGCCTCCTGCTGGCACGACGCCTTGCATTATGGGATTGAAGCGGGTGTTTGGTGCTTCTAAGAAGTGGCACTTTTTGAGTGTGTTTATCGCCTCTTCTGACGCAGAGCGCAGCCTGTGGCATCATTCCCTACCTGGGCACGTACCTCACCATCCTCACCATGCTGGACACCGCCCTGCCCGACACCGTGGAGGTGAGCAGGCTGGCACGGGGATTGAAACGATGGAAACCAGCACAATTCCTGGGATCTTTTTTTTTGGGGCGAGGGGGGATTAGCAGCACTAACTTCTCTCCGTCTCCCTCAGGGTGGTCTCATCAACTTCGAGAAGCGGAGGAGGGTCAGTATGCCACCCACCAACCTTTTTTTGTCTGTCTCAGTGTTCAGTGTTTACCGTGTGTCACAGGCACCTGCAGTTAATAGCTAATAGTCCAAGAAACATGGCGAGATCCTTGTGCCAGAATTACTGGGGAGGGGAGCAGGTGCATTGGGGGGACAACAAGGAGGAGGGAAAAAAAACAGTGCGATACAGGACAAACAGCAGAGTGATAAGAGACGCAGCAATGGCAAGACAAAAGATAACATGCAATATGGGCAGTGAAATGAAAAATCTGCAATAAATAGGCGATGTATTGTGTGATAGTGTTTCGCAATAGCGGGCGGTAGCTCTGGACGCACTGCGGTAAGGCCAGTGCGTGTGAGTGTATATTTTAAGGGCACGGCCAGTAGGGACCGGCGTCGCCGTTGTCTTTATCAGAAAGAGTGGCCATTCTTTGGAAAATCGCCTGCGCTTGAGGGACACCCAGTAACTGTGGCAGGACGCTGCACTGTGTATTAGCCTCCCCCCAGCCATTGAATAGTAATGACTGTCATGGCTGCTGTAGCTGGGGCCATTTACTATGGCCGGCCCTTCAAAGCGCCGACGTCCGGCATGCATGTGCGCGGGCCGACACTCCAACTCCCCTTCTCCCGTCTCTCCCGTAGGAGTTTGAGATCCTTTCCGAGATCCGGCAGCTCCAGGGCACCTGCTCCCTGTACAGCCTCCCCGCCCGCCCCCAGATCGCTGCGTGGCTACAGGACTGCGAGCTGCTGTCTGACCTGACCAGGTAGAGGGGGGCGGGGCAGATATCCGAGGTGGGAGGGGCTAAAGATGTTAGTGTAAGTGATACCAGGCGTATGATTGGGCCAGCAGAGAGATTTCCGAATGTGCCAGTAAGCAGGGATGGGCAGCATTTCCGATACATGCATTTAAAGTGAAAATATTTTAAATACTATTTTGTAATTTGTATTTGACTTACTTCATCAAAGTGATTATGTAATTTGTATCAAATTCTTGTGCTCTGAGAATATCCCATCATATTAAGAAGTATCAAATGTAAGAACATTGTGACGAAAGATTGTCTAAGCAGTGAAGGTGAAAATTAAGTGAATTCACACATCGCCGGTCTGTGCTTGCGCCCTGCCAGCTATGAGCTGTCTCAGGAACTCGAGCCCCCGGTTGACACCTATCCCAGCCCCCCCACCTCCTGGGGCCCCCGGCTGCTTAGCAAGAAGCTGACTTCGTAAGTCTCCTGGTTCCTGACTCTCTGTTCAGCTCTTACACATCCTGAAGTTTTTTCTATGATATGTAATCAGCATCGCCATTGTTGAATGTTGTACCCAAAATAGCCTTTTCTGTGTGTGTGTGTGTGTCTGTGCACGTACATGAGCAGGCTGCTGACCCAGGGCGACGGTACCAACAGCAAGATGCATGCAGACCAGATCAGTGTGTCTTCCACGGGGTCCAGCAGCTCGGAGTTGGACGAATTATCAACGCCGCAGCTTTCGCCGAGAGGCAAGGTATACAAAAAGCATACCAGTCCCTTGCTTGAACTTTTTTGATTTGAATCATTTACTCTTTGTGTAATTTATCTTAATGTATTATCATAATGTTACTTCTAATAAGACCAACTATTAAATCCACTCTTCTCGAAGTGTTTATTAATCATGGGTTTATCCCTTAATACCCAAACTGGTCTCCAACTGTGCTCTTGCTAGACTGTGGTTGCTGGTTGAAAAGCTAAATGCAAACACGATGGGTAAATGGTGTCTCCATTTTGTCTTCAGTCTTCACCCTGTCCTTCTCACGAAGACGTCGAAGTCTCCCCGTCTGCCAGTTCAGAGATCTCCATGGCCCCCAGCTCCCAGACAGATGCCTCGGTTTCCCCGTCTATCCCCATGAGTCAGGAGCCCAGCCCCGGCTGCCAGGCCTCTGCCTCGGCGACCTCCCAGCCCGTCTACAACAAGCAGGTGGCCGACTCGTGCATCGTGCGGGTCAGCGTCGAGTGCGGCAACAACGGCAACGTCTACAAGAGCATCCTGGTGAGGCGTGGTGGAGCGCCTTTGTGGGGGGGTGGTCTCCTCGGTCGGAATGGTAGACAGAATCACTGGTCAGGGGACGACGTGGTCGATCACGGTTTCAGCCTGGGAGAGCGATGTGGTGAACGCCGAACAAAAGTGAAAATAAAATGGCAAGATGAGAGAACGGGCAAAGGGCAGGAACACTCCCCTGGGGAATTCCGGAATCCTGGTTTAGATGTAGCCGAAATTCCGGGCTGAAACAAACCACAACACGCCGATTTATCATCTTACAAATATATTATGAGAAGCTGGGATTGGTTTGTCTTGCATTTAGCCGTCATGCAAACCAAGCCCTTAAATATGTCACCCCTTGATTTTTTTTTTATTGCCCAAGTGAAACATTATTCATCTTTGGGTAGCTTACCCTCTTTTGCATATAACTAAACCCTGTTTGGGGGAGGTTGCAGCCCTTTTACAGCTCTGATTGGTATAAGCTCTTAGAGGGAATATGGATGGATGGATGGATATAATCGAACTTTCAGCCAGTTCATATTATACATCTTGGTAATTGCATAAGTTCTGCTCTGATGCAGTATTAACAGTTCCTTGCATCTCTTCCAGCTGACGAGTCAGGACAAGACTGCACAGGTCATCCAGAGGGCACTGGAGAAGCACAATTTGGAAGGTGTGGACATCCATAATTTCACCCTCAGCCAGGTGTTGCCTGAGGACAAAGGTGAGCCCTAGCAGGACACTTGACATCACAGAGCATCTGGTCGCAGTTGTCCTCTGATGTGGTTGCTGGCAGCAGAATGGTTTACCAACGTCGCTTCTCCCTGGGTTCCTTGCAGAGCTGTGCATTCCAGACAAGGCCAATGTGTTCTATGCAATGTCCACCTCGGCCAACTATGACTTTATCTTGAGGCGGAGATGGAAGAGCCACCTAAAACCCCTGGAAGGTGCCTCCACTTCAGGGTCTCTGACAGCGCATCACCAAGCCAAGTGACGGCACCCTCTCTGGCCTGGAGGAATTACTACAGCAGAAGAGGGGAGACGGGTTGTCATTGGGAAGAAAAGGCGTCAGCAGCATTTCAGGGCAGACCAGAACCCAAAGAGGGTGGGGGCTGAGGTGCAGAGATGCATGAGGTCTTCATCTGAAGACATGGAGAGGAGTGAACAGGATCATTTGTAAATTTGGCGTGTATCCAGAGGGACACATCTTATGTAAAATAACAAGCATTTTCTTAGTGTATAAATGCTAGTGAACAAGGAAGGACACAAAGAAGCACTTTAGGATGAATGCGAGCACGTTGGGAGTGACTTTGGGAGGTCCAAAGGGATTTCCCGAATTGGATTGTTCTGCTTAGTCCATCCACTAATTATTTACACCTAATATAGTGACAAAAACCACACGCTATTGCCTCGCATGCAATTAAATGCACTCTAAAAGGAGCACATACTTTCTGATGTAATCGGCTAGCAGCCCAGTTTCCACGTGATTTGCACTCGCACAAATTGGGAAACCTTTGCACGTTACCCAGAGCCTTCGGAGAGACTCATCGCATTGTGTCCTTAAGCCACGCAGACGCCCTTGTGTCCTAAGAAAAAAAGGAAAGTCTTTGTGAAACACGCGATTCGGGCGTGTTGTGGGGCCGTGCGCTCCCCGCCGCGGTTTTGTTGGGCGGAATGCAGGCGAGCGTTCCAGGGGAGCTTTCGGTTGGGCGGGGGGTGTGACGCCTTGCTCGGGACGAGCCCCGGTGAGAGCTTCCCCAACCAAAGGAGAGCGACTGCCCGACTGGACCGACGGCATTCCAGCGCAACACCCTGACAGGGCTCCATAGTGATCATTACCACTGCAGCGGACAGGAGAATGTTCGCCTGCAGCCGGGAACTCCGGCACCACGTTATTTCAGTGTTACTACCCAGGGGCGGATGAGGGACTCGTACCACTCGAGACCCGAGAAGCTGTGGAAAGCATCTCGTGGTGCTCCAGTTTCAGCCGAGACCCCCTGTTTGTTCTGTCTTCCCACGTCTTCTCGCTCGCTTTGCCAGTGTTGTGTTGTGTTTGCTGTCTCCTCCGGAGAACTCCCATTGTCTGAAGCGTCTTGCCAGTGTTATATTCTGCTCTGATCATTTCCAAGCTGAATGTTTCCCCCTTGCGTATTAAAATTGCAGAAGATGTCTATTGCACATGTTAAAGGACAAGTAACCCGAAGAATGAAAGTCAGCCGTATCTTTCCATGTGTGACCAAGATGCACTTTTATTCTGAGGATTATCCCTGAACTGACATTCACTCTGATCTGAGTTTGTTTTTAATTTATATTGTTTTAATTTTATCTGAGCATTTTAAATATTATATTGTATATTTAATATATTGTCGTGTTTGTTGTCAGTCTTTCTATGTCCCAGCTATTGTTTTCTCCTCTTCTTTCCCAATAATGAGTCTCTGAGCATTTTGCCTGGTACTCGAGGAAGTATTTATGTAAATGAGTGAAATTGAAGTGTGTGTGTGTGCGCGTGTGTGTGCGTGTGTGTGTGTGTGCGTGTGCAGGAGATGCGCAGGAGATGCACAGGAGATGTCTAAGGTTGTCAGTGTGCTGTTTAAACTTGGGCTGCTATCAGAGGAGTCCTGCTCACCAGCACCTTGTACTCCAGGCCACAGCTTGGCGTCTGTCATCGTTTCCGTTTCCCATGAACCCTGTAGAATGCATCGCGGTGCATGACCTTTGTGTCTCTCCTCTTGCTTTTAAACTTCGCAGCAATAGCTACAAATAAAAACTTATATGTTCCTTCATATGTCTGCTGACATTGTTCACTCATTAAAAACTCGCTGTGTCGGAAGAAATTTTATTCATCCCCTTTATACTTAATGGGGAAAACCACTGTACTACCAGCATAATGCAAGTTCCTGTGTAGTTTATGGCGTCAAGTGGCAGACTGAGCTGGCATTCGGCTGCAGTCTGTGCTTATCTGTCGACCGTGATGTGACCAAGACGGATGTGACCAAGACATGGGTCGCCCTCATGTGGCAGGGGGATAAAATTTGCTTTCTGATCCAACCCTCCAACAGTACACAGACTGCAGAAACGGGGGGGGGGTCACCTGGACGCAGGTAACTTAAGGATGCAGTGATGAACAATCACAGAAAAGTGGCATGCAAATAATTTATTGAGAATAATTTAAAGAGTATTGTGACGGACAGTCACAATAAAAAATGAAGAGGCGGAAGGTTATATTGAAGTTTTTCAAAAGTAAACACACAAGAGGACATGACTGTATGCCCCCCCCAGTTTTGGGAAACTGTGATCAAGTTAGAATTCCGATCAAGTTTTGTGGCCAAATATGATGGCGCTGCAAATTTGATCAGACAGAAGGGACATGTTGGATGGACAGGCTGAATTTCCTCAACACCTCTGTTTTACTTCTTGATTGAACAATTCAGCTTGTAGTCTGGGAGGTTCCTCTAAGGTTTGTGGGGGACAGATGCAGGCCCAGCTGGTGGGTCTCTGCTTCATTGTTGGCGTGAAGGTCAAGTTCTAGAAGGGCGGACCAATCTGCAGTGGGCGTTCTGTCATCTCTCTTCCAAACACTTATCCAGTACGTGGTGAGGTACAGTAAGGGGACAAGATGCGTCACAAGGCCCATGCACACAGAGGGAAGCTCTGTAAACATGGGGGAGTATGAAAGTTCCACACAGTACCAGGGTCAGGATTCTTGTCCTGAAACCTGCATGTGTGCTGCCTGACGGACCGGTACGCCATCTGGAATTTTGTCACGTTATTGCAATTTGGTGCCAAGTTAACACATCTTTCCTTAACTGCCTGCTATGCTGTCCTCTGCTACTGGCTGAGTTTTGGGAGCCATCCGGGAGAAGTTGACCATCCATCCATCACCCACCATGAGCCGCACAACGTCTCTCCGCAGCTATATCACAAGATATGGATAAACATGCATGAAAAATCACAGTGGATTACAAACCTGTTCAACAGATGGCGCTAGCTCTCTAAAACAGTGAGAAAGCGCTGGGTCTGTCTTCCTGTTACTCAGATCAGCAGCCTGCAATTCACTCGTACGGTAAGGAGGCTGCATCACAGCGAGCCACTAGGTGGCGGTGAATCTACGGAGGTGGTGTGAAAATAGAGACCGTGGCGCTTATAATCAGACGGCTTTATTGAAGGAGATTGTAGGAGCAGAAAACATAGTATAGTGAGACACATTTCACGTGCTTCTCCAAGGACCCTGCATTGGAGTGATTCTTGTATTTAGTGTCGACACCCTGAACTCTTCATGTAGTATGTTTCAGATGACATAAACGTGAAAATCGCTGCATCGGCGTTACAGGTGCGAGAAACGCAGCACCGGAGACAGGATCGCATTCTTAATGCAGTTAGCACCTTCCTATCTTCTCTGTGCTTAATAAAGACTGTACAAGAACAGCATCATAGATTATTAAACCCAGTTAATGAAATACAGTCAAGGAAACTCCGCCTTGGACCTGTAGCCCCCGGGAACAGAAAATGGACAGACGGATGAGGCAAGAAAATCTAAGTGGAAAAACATATAGAAGGAAATAGAGGAAAATATCTGACTCCAGAGGACTCTTGTAAGGATTGGGGTCTGGAGTGAAGTGATGGTCTCCTCCTCACCCCCCCACGCCCAATCAGACAGCCAATGCAGAGCAGCATCTGACCCCGCAGGGCACCTCCTTTGGGCTATGATCTGAGGGCGGAGGTCTCACGTCCACTGGGTTCAGACAGCAATCGGTCATGGGGCAGAGTATAGCTAACACACAGCGGCATTGATTCCCGGATCAGTTTTGCACATTTTGTTCCGCAGGTTTTCTTGCTGAGACTAAAAGCTCTTGGCCGCGAAGAGAATGCGCAGGACTGCTTATGCGGAACAAGCACGCAGTGATTCCCTCCACTGGCTTCCGATCACAGCCAGAATGAAGCACGACACCTTTGTTCTGCTTGGCTGAGTGACAAAAAACCCAGATAGACCCATAGAGTCTCCTGTACTCCTGCTTGGGCGGACTGCTGAGTGACTCTGTGGGGCTTTAAAACCCCCAACCTGCCCAGCCCCCCTCCCCCCACCAGCATCCGCCCCATAGCCTGACTCATCCTTCAAGGGCTCGTTAATGTTTCTCTGCCCCTCCTCCCAGAACCACCCCCTCCCTTGACCACACAAGAGGCACGTCAATGTCCCTGAAATGACGCAGCAATACTTGCACTCACGCTGCGCTATTTAGCTGAAAGAGCTGGACAGCTCGGGTGGTTGGGGATGGCTGCCTGTGGAGCCGGGTCTGACCAAATCACTTCCTTCGGGGGGGGCGCAGTTTACCTCTGTTAGTGCCTTTAATCAGAATGTTGCTGGTTTGAATCCTGTGGTCGGCGGAATAGTCATGCAACTTGTTCTTAATCTGTCTTGCCTGGTTAAATAAAGGTAAATAAAATAAATAAAAATTTGGGCCCTCGAGCAAAGATCTTAACCCTGAAAAATCCTCCAGGGGCCTCTGGTTAAAAAAAACTGCCGACCCTGACCTCTGACCCCAAACTCCACTCTCATGTTTGCCTGTCTTTAAGGAGAGCAAGGCGGAATATGTGATAACTAAAAACCTCCTATATACCTGCACTTGTACAGAGGGCGAATGAATTATCGTCATCTTTAGTTTTACCTCTCTGCACTGGGGGTGTGTGACTCTGTATGCATGTCATAGATTACTGAAGCCCAGGGACACAGGCTATTCTGTAGCACTTTTCCTGGCTTGCACTCGCCGTGTGGGGGTACGACCTGATGGTAGAGAACGTTAAACCCAGTTATGGGTCAGGGCATATGATGGGTCACGTACTTTAGCTGCAACCCAGTTCGAAACCCATTTTGAGGGGGTTGTGGGCAAAAGAACGTGGTAGGACGGGGAATGGAAGCCGGCTGCGGGGTGTGCTCTCACGCCCCCTATGTGTGAGTGTGTGCACTCGCACGCCCGTAGTTCATGTGGGTTTGCTGTGGTCAGCGGCGAGGAATCGAGGTGAGACCCACAGCGGCCGGGTAATGCGCAGGTCCTCTGATGTTCCACAGCGGTCTGGAAGACTCCTCACCTCAGTGGTAGCAGCACCGCAACAACTGTTTGGGTTTGGCACATGTGTCCCTGTGGTTGGTGTGGTGCCTGTTGACCTGGGCTCACAGATAGCAGCAGGAGATCTGCTCTGAATGTCTTGTTATAATTATACTGAATATGTATTATTTCGCTCTTAGCACATTATTTAATTAAACAGACATAGTATAAATATCACTGCATACTGTCAGTGTTTTACGTGCTATATGAGCACTGGCACAACACCGCCTCAGAACACATTCCGCAGTGCTTCGCAGTCTGGTCCTCGGGGATTCACGGTCAGTCTATGTTTTTGCTCCCTTCGAGCTTCCTGCCAGACAGCCCACATTTTTGCTTCCTTGCAGCTGCCTGCCTCCCATTCAGAGCCCATTTTTGTTACCAGGCACCAGGACAGACTGAGCTGATGGGGTGTGTGTGTGTGTGTGGGGGGGGGGGGATGCTATGCATGAGTGTTCATTCCCTCCGCCAATGTTTGCTTTCCGTTCGCTTTGCACCTTCCAAACCTCTGCCTGTTAGGTGGTTCTCAGTATCAGCTCTCGTGATTGGCTTATTGTTTCTCCTGCTGGGTGCTCTCTCTGTTTCTAACCCTAGGTCATCCCATGCTGCTACACTGACACCCCCCCCCCCCCCCCAGAAAAACGCCCACTTTGGCCCCAGCAGCTGACCTGAAGCGGTGAGAACTCTCATTTCTGTCTTGGTGACTCATCTCCCCTCTCAGAAACTGTGAATGCTTTCCCTGCAAGCCGGCCTGAGTTTGAACTAATTCAATTAGGCATCCTCAGCTGGATATCATCCACTGATCGATGGGTTTTCACAGACTGCTTACCCAGATTAGCATTGTGCTGCTGCGTAGCTTCCTGGAGCAGATCACCGTAGGTTATCTAGCTTAATGGTACAACAGTTACTCCCACATGAGATTCTAAGTTTGATTCCTTTTGTACTGAGTCGGTCTCTTCAAATGTGGACGGGGCAGGAAGTGGGAGGCGGGGCTGGTACCGGTAGCATTATTGCCCCAAAATACCTCCTTATGAGCTGCAGTGTTTACCACCACTCAAGCATGCATCTGCATGTGGCCCCTAAAGGTCTGGGCCTGCAGGCCACAAACAGTCACTACAATAAATGCTAAACAAATGCATTCCTTATTTATTCTCTAGCCAGCTATGATCTTTGGATTCCTTTATTTAGTCTGTCTTGCTTTTCAATAACTTCAGCTCAACCTCCTGCGAGCGGGCGAGCGTGAGCTCACGCTGACGGAGACCTCCCTCGACAGTCTGTGTGAGGCGTGCACTGTTCGAGGGAGTGACTCATCGTCTTGAGCGGCGCGGCGGCGGCGGAACGGGAGCGGTGAGTCAGAGCAGTGCCGGATGCGAGGGTCGCATCGACGGGGCCCCGCTGGGGAGACGGTGGGCCCCACCCAGGTCGTACCAAGCGCGGACGGGGGAAGGGGGCGGCCAGTGACACGAGCCGTCGTCTGCACAGTGTGGGGAGCTGTGTCGTCACGCGGGGAGCCGTTCGCCAGGTGAGGACGCCGGATTCGACCCTGACCTCTGTGTACGAGAATAGGCAACTTCCTGTGTAAAAAGGCCAAAGGAGATGAAGGGAGGGAGCTTCCTGAGTAAACAAGATATAAAAGTGCGATGAGCCACACGCTGCCCCCCCCCCCGCTGCCCCCCTCGCTGCCCGGGAGGCTCAGCGCTTCACACCCAGGTGTTTATCTCCCGAGCCGCATCCTTGGCTTGTTTCGCTTCGCGATCTCGCGGTAGCCCTGCGTGATGGAGTCCCAAACGCGTGGGCCTTGCACGTGGAAAACGGCGATGGCGGCGCGCCAGCGTGTGTGCAGACACAGACAAGATCTCCGCGGGGGGTGTGTTCGTGGCGATCGGGTGATAAAATGTATCGAAGGATGCCCACGCCCCCAGAGGCAAACTGACCTCCATTGCCGGGCCGCACGGCTAGTAAGTGTGTGCAGTGTAAAAGGCTTCAGGTGTCGGGCTCATGGCAAGAGTTCATAGTCATGTGTGTTTTGAGGAACAGTGGAGTCCTTAAGCTACAGGGGAGGGACTGGTGCATTGTGGGACAATAGCACTGCAAGACCAAAAAAAGAAGCGTCAATAAATAAATACATGCGAGGGACATCGGCAGACACGCTCACTTCACACACATGACTACTGACCCCCCAGGCATCGCAACGCTGCCCTCCCTGGGCTGCTGCCCCTCACACACACACGAGTCCCTTTCCCGGGAAGAACGCTGGCATGAAAATTCGGGGAACTGTCTTCTCTCCCATCGATGTCACTTCCGCATCTGCCGGTGGTTCATAAGAACATAAGAACATAAGAACTATACAGACGAGAGGAGGCCATTCGACCCATCAAGCTTGCTTGGGGAGAACTTAACTAATAGCTGAGAGTTGTTAAAGTCTTATCTAGCTCTGATTTAAAGGAACCCAAGGATTCCGCTTGCACTACGTTATCAGGAAGACTA
>JABFDZ020000097.1:7955850-7966621 GCA_019775955.2 Pollimyrus isidori | reverse complement strand
ACGGTTCTAGGTGGTTCCATCAAAATGGTTTTTTTCCCCCAAAAAAAATTGGGGGTTTTGGGGGGGGGGGGGGGGGGTGGGTTGGGGGGGGGCGGGGCAAACAAAGGGGCGACTTAACATTTATTTAAGATCCCAGTCAAGCCCACGGCCAAACAGACTCTGTTTTATCACTCCCTCTCACTCCATCACTCTGGCACACTGTTGGGAGCGTCGCGGTCCACAGTCAGAGGGAACCGCAGTTCCATTCATGGTCTCAACAATGACCGTCACTCCTCAAAGGGAGCCTCCCATGTAGAGAGGGCAGCATTTGTAGGGAGAAGGAGCAGAGATGACGTAATATCATCTGGTTTCCATTTCATTGGGAGACAGCCCTCTCCTGCTCCCCCCCCCCCATTCCTCTCTTGCCCCATCACTCGTGTGGTCGACGTTGGTAGCTTTACACATGACTCAGTGTTTGCAGAACCCAGTTAGAGTCTGGGGAGGAGGCGAGCATAACCATATGCTGGAAATGACCAATTAATATGTTTGGATTAAACTGCCTAGACATTTCATGGGAAAATCACCCACTGTGGTACACATGCTAAGGTCAGGTTAGTCCCTCGATATTAAAAAACTATTATGCTTTGTTTGTATGCAACATGGAAAACTAATAATAATGCAGGTAAAGTGAGGCAGTAAGGCACATATATGGATGTAGTACTCATATCGGGCTGGGTAGACAGGAACAGGTATTATACTGGAGTAATTAAGCTGGGACAGTCATATTTTTATGAAGGTGGGGTGCTTATAATTATTGGCTTGCAGGTGTGGAAAAATATGTCCATATTAAATTAGGAACAAATGATTTTAACTGTATGGTCCAGCTGCTGCTAGAATGAACGTTACAGCTACTGATTAAGTACTGATGCTCCCTGACACACTGACCTATGATCCACATTGAACGGCAGTTTGCTGAGTAAATAAACAAAGTGACAAATAAACGAACCGCCGAAGGTTCGGCGTGTGGCTGAACAGGTGGTAACCGGAGGCAACGTGAGCCTTAGTGAAAGGTGAGCAAGCCAATGGGCTGCCACTAAATCCCGATTGGTCTTATTATTTCGAAACGTAGTAGGCTTAAATTATACGCTTTGTGCGACTTCAGTAAACGTGTTGTGTAGCTTCTGACCTTTGTTATCAGCCAGATGCACACGTGTCCAAGTACATTTTTTATGCATTAGTGAATTAGAGTTAGTCTAGCTCCGCTCGGATGAGCCGCGGTGGGGGCGGGGTTTAGGGGTGAAGTATGCAACCAGCAATTAGCAGAGTGAGTCACTTGTGCTGTCGTACTTTTAAGTTTAGTACTTAGCCGGAGCTTGTTTTAGTAGGAACTCAGTTTGTCTGAAAAAAAGTATAAATCGCTTTGGTTTGGAGGTAATCCTGAATGAAAGCCTCTTCAGAAGCTGAGCAATGTCGAATGAACAGGGTCCCTCATTGCTCCTCCTCCTCCTTCTCTGTCAGCCACGCTAATACGAAGCAGATTTTATAAGGGTGTTCTTTTGGATCAGCTCCATTTTGCCGCCCAGGCTGCTCACCGTCCTCCACTCCATTCTGCGGCCCACGGGGAACAGAGATCCTGGCTGGTGCGTGGCAGTAGTGACTCAGAGGAGCTCTGCGTCTCAGCAGGGGCTGGTCATCGGGTTTCTTTCTCTCTACGTGTCTGCCGGGACCTGTCGAACTCAGGGCCGCTCGCTGCATATTAATAAGCGTATATGGCACTTTCGCGGTGTAAAAAAAAAAAATAGAAAGAAAACTGTTTAGGTGCCACCTTGTGTAAAAGGGGGTTCGTACACGTGCGCTGAAAAAGATTCCATTCCACCCTCTTGATAATCATCTCAGCTTCAGTGCTGCATTAATTAACTGAGATAATTAACTGCTTCAGTATTGCATTACCAGAAAGATGGATAAGAACAGAAGCTGTAGCGTAACGCCGTGTAACAGAGGACACCTCTGATACTGAATCCAGAATTGATCCTCCCCAGGTGGTCATAAGATCCTTGTTGTTCTGTATTTTTTCTTGAATTTTGAAGGTTGTTTTTTTTTTTTTTTTGCCTGTACACTTGTAGTTCTTCAACGAGGACCTGATACCCTTACATGTCACAAATAAAGTGTCTTGCATGTAAGGCATCTGTGGAGAATGCGGACTCACGAAAAGTCTCAAGCAGCTGCTTTGACAAACAGCTGATGCAGGCGAGGATTCCTCTCCTTATTCCTACACGGGGCAATTTCAAATATGCTACAACGAAACCGTTTGTTTCCATTGAAGGTTTAATGACGCCGAAAGTGACTGAGCGGAGAGATAGGGAGAACTGCCGCTCCTGAGGGGGCCGTGTGCCGGTGCTGAGGACGTCGGGCAGTGTGCTATCCGTGCCGAGCCCTATGGCAAGTGATACACTACATTCCTACATTAGTCATCCTAGTCTGTCGTTCATCATCATCGGACTGTCTGTTGGCCCTTCTTCTGTGGTCGCAACACGTAGGCAAAAACTCCATGGAATCTCCATGGTACCAAAAATCTGCAACCGGGCGGGAATTCTGGGATATGGTCGTCAGGCAACCACAAACTCCATACTGGATAATCAGCTGTGGACAGTTGCATGATTCCAAAATAATAATAAAGAACATCGATCTTGCCCATGTTGTAAAAAAAAACATTTATTTACATTGTTCCTAAAATGTACAGAACGTTATATTACATAATAGACAGACATTATGGACAAACAGATGATCGAAACAAATTGATACTGACAGTGCGTGGCTTTTAACTAAAGTAGTTGGATTTGGGGGGGGAAAAATAAATCAGTGATGATAAAACAACGTAGTCTCAGAACACCAAAAAGAATATCACTGAGGGCGATGACGACTTCATGCTTTTTCCAAGGGCACGCGCAGCAGAATGATTTCAGTGTACTAATCGCGGCTGTTCTGGAAGGACGCGGCTCTGAGATTTCCCACGCAGCCATGGAAACCGAAGCACCAGAGGAGAGTCCGAGCTCTTTAGCCTGGTTACCGTCCCTGACAGGTGTGCTTCCCGTCGTTCCATTTGCACGCTACGGACGCTCTTTATCTCCCCATTGCGTCTCCAGCCGTTGCACATTCCGTCACACACGAGACACAGCACAAGATGCTCTGAGGTTTAATACAGAGGATGCAAAAGATTTGCTTTGGCGTGGGGATCCTTGCACCGGGCCTTCAGCGGTGTCTTCACTGGCTGCCTACCTCTCTGCCACATGCAAACACACGTCACCTCAAGGCGTGTTCAACGTCCACATAAGATAAGATGGAATATCACTGATCCCCTAAAGGGGAACCCACCTGGCCGCCTCTGGCCCATGAAATGCATTCCCCTCATAACGCATTATAATCACAATAGAAACATAAAAAACTGAGCAATGTAACATTAAATGGGCCTCACTTCATAAGGTTTCCTGAATGGACACCAAAGCCAAGCTTAACATAATACGAGTATATATAGACTGAGACGCGTTTTTTTTTTTGTTTACTCTCAGCAGTTCTTACAGTGTCAGAGGAAGAGGATAAAACAGTAGTGACAGTACAGTGTTACAAGCAGATTTAACACCACGTGCTGTAATTTATACAAAACAACTTGCTGATAAGCAGTATCTGCTGGCAGTGATTGGCTGTGGTGTTTAGAAGGTGGTGGTGGGGGTGGGGGGGTCAGAGTTTAAGCTGGTCCCTTGGCACAGTGTCACTGTAAATGTTTAGAAGACTGCAGCCCCCCCCCTCACGTTATCTTCTTCGAGGTTGGGGCGGCCCCGTCCTCCTGCTTAGTGCTCTGCCCCAGTAACAGGTCCTTCTGCTGAACGAGGTAGGGAGCCCCAGTCCCTTCGGGCTCCTATTTAGCCTTGGAGAGCAGCTGCTGAGAGAACAGCCTCTTGAGCTGAGCCACTTCCTCGCTGAGGGAGCTGAGCTGGCAGCGAAGGGCACGGTTCTCCATGTGATACTGCGAGTCCGTCTGGCCCCTGTGGGCCACCACGCCGTACCCGGTCGGCTGGGGGACGTACTGCTGCTCTTGGGAGGGCCGGCACCCACGTCCCTCCTCCCTCAGGTGCTGCTGCCACACAGCAGGGCCCTCGGGGCCCGCGAAGGAGGTGGGGCTCCTCATCGGCTCCCGCATCGCGGTCAACTGCACGGGGCTGCGTCTGGGCTCCGGCGGCGCCAAGCCCACATCGCTACCATCCCCGCCTCCCGCCACCTTGAAACGCAATTTGTGCGGCAAGCTCTTCATCGTCTCCCCAGAGTCCAGCCTGGTCACCGCGTCACGCGACATATCTCCGGGGTAGAGCCCGACCGGGCTACCGCTGGGGAGTCCCTCGCCGGCCATGCCCATGGGGCAGGGGTGGGGCTCGAAACCCGCATCCTCCCCGCCGTGCGGCGACATCTTTCCGTGCTCGCTCATCCGGTCGTCGAAGAACACGGGGCTGCCCACGCTGGAGCCGCCGGGCGTGGAGAAGCCCGAATCCTCCGACAGGCTGCTGTTGTCGCGGATTCCTCGTCCGCCGTACGGGCAGCCGTGAGGAGGTGCAGGCTGAGGGGGCGCCGGCGGGCTGGGCTGGGCTCCCTCACTACGGGGGACAAAGTAGCGAGTAGCGGAGGGTGTTTGGGCACAGGTGGGGGCGGCCAGGGGCAGCACGTGCACGTCCGAGGGGTCTTTGACCAATCCGAAGCGGAACTTCAGGGCCAGCAGCTCCGCCCGCAGCCTGGCGTTCTCTTCGAGCAACGCCATCACGCGGCTCTCCAGCACCATGTCGTTGACGCGCCTCTTCTCCCGCGAGCGCTTGGCCGCCTCGTTGTTCTTCTTGCGCTTGTCCCAGTAGCCTTCATCCTTCTTTTCATCGGGGATGAACTCACGCTTACGGCGGTTGCCGCCGTTACTGCCGCCACTGGGGCTTTCCTTCCGCTTGAGTGCCGACGAGCGGCCCAGCAGCGATCGGGCCAGCAGGCTGTTGGATGTGAGGATGGACACCGCCTCATCCGTGAAGGACAAAGCTCCATCTGAAGATCCCGCTTCCAGACCCGCCGTGCTCGAGGGCAAGGGAGACACCAGTACAGCAGCACTTGGCTCCATCGCGTCTTGTGACTCCTCCTTCAACACAAACTCATTGGGCCCTATGCGCCCAATTTGTGAATAATATGAATTGTAAGTCAACGGCGATGGTGTTAATTTCGGGAGCTGAGTGAATTAATTGGGCTCGGGGCGAACGATTATTATTTTTTTTTTAAAAGCTGAGTCCGCTATTTCGTGCAGAGAGGGCTCCACCTAGTGAATAAAGAAGAGAAAAACAGTGTAAGACGGATTTATGTCCCTCAATGTTACGTAAGATCCGTTACAACACAATGTTACGTAACACCGTAGCATCTTTCTAGTGAAGCTACATATAGCCGCATTGTAAACAGAGACCATATTTATAAAACACGATTTACTCATTTTAATCACATTTATTTGAACAATACAGTGTTTCTTTCGCAGATGTTATGGAGTTGTCAGTCGTGGGATGTTTTATGGGTTGTTTTTAAGTATTACGCTTGAGATATTGACCTGTGTTATAAGAAGCCCATAGGCATGTAACTATACAGACAGATAAGGACGAAAATAGATGTATTGCTTAAGAACAGATGACGGTTGGTGACCAAGTAGCTCACACGTATCCCAGATGTTCTATATTAATAATATAATTTTCATGAACTTCTTGGGCGCGCTTCGATCAACGAAACAGCAGACGTGTGACTTATTTCTTAATAAATACCAAATTATAACTTTACAATACCTGATAGTGATCTCCTAATATTACGCAACATCAAGAGAGCACTTTTTGCTCCTAAATACAGCAACACGAACTGCATTAACAGGCATCCTAAACGTAATTGGCCAGAAAACGATCGAGATTTTAAAACGGAGCAGTAAAAACTAAAAGACACAGGCGAGCATCTATGATTACACTTCGGTCCCTTTACAGTAGCGTGCGTCTCCCTCTTTAATTTGCAAGTACGTCGGTATTATAATACTACAATATCTAAATAACACGCAAAGAACTGCAGGCTGCATTTTCACTTTCGCACGGCAGCCGGCTGTCACTTGTACAAAGGTTTCCACCCGCTTCAAAAATAATTCAGCAATTCATATTCTTGGGAGTAAAAGGATAAAGAAACGTGTGTCTGCATTAGGACTTTCCTTACCTGTCCGGGAACAGCAGCTCCCCTTCCGCGCTGCTCTAACAGCCCGGGCGCGCAGCATAAACCCCGCACGGCGTCAGTCGCTCTCCTTCCCCGTCCCGCTCCTCTCTGCTCCGCCGTGGACGCCGCAGCCTTTATTTGTTTCTTCTGCCGGCGAGTTCAGCCCAGGACTTCACCTCACCTCACTTGAACCCCAGGGCCCCAGCTAGGAGCAGCGGTTAAGACCGCCTCTCTCCAGGCTGAAATCCCACCCCGCCACGGCCAGCCCTCCTATCCTCTGTCCAGTAATGGCTTCGCCTATCTCCTCCAGCACCAGTTTTCATCCACCGTTAAATCAGGACACTTCTGCAGCCATCATATATCATCGTTAGTAATATATATTTTTTCTCCCTTTTATCTTTCGCTTCCCGTCACCATGCTTCCGATTTATAGTTAGTTTATAAGATTTAGTCACATGACGAGGGAAGACGTATATTGTAAGTCCTCAATGGGCGATTTTAATTGGTTGTATTAGCCTGCGTAGTTTTTTGCATGTCCTTAATGGCTGTGCAGGGACGCCGGAGGCCCTAGTGTACCAAAGGCAGCTAATGCAAACGGGTCGTGACCCCATTCCCTTTAATAAATGTTCTTATTTCTCCTCCCCTATTGCAGAGGCTCCTAGTTATGCAACTCCCGCCCCGCCTTCCGTCATTTATATTGATGCACCAACATGTCTGTCAGCCCTGAGAAGAACACATAACTCTGGACCTGTTTCAGCTGTTTCTCTCTCTCACTACAGTTATTTTCATATTCAAATTAATAAGCCATATTAAATGCAAGAGACCGCAAGTACTATGTTACAAGCCCACACAGCAGAATTGGCAGTGTTAGTCATGCGCCAAGAGTGTTTATTAAATTTCCTGCAGGATTACAGCACGCACACGCTGCGTAAATTGAGTCTTCCATGCAAATCGAGGACCTCTTTGCGAACCCGTCCCCGGCAAGCACAATAAAAGTCACGTAATCCTCCTGAAATGTGAAATAGAAATTTAGAGAAATTCTCCACGGTTGATAGGGCAGCGTGTTGTGGCCGGTTTGTGGCTGTGATCTGGGCTCTGCAGCCTGCCCTGCTATGTGAATCTCAAACCGGCTGCTGGAAGTGGAGTCTGAGCTGCCCACGGAGAGTCCTCTTCATACACTCTTAGTATGTTTCGGATTATGCTGAAGGCTTCGGGGAAATGCAACGCGATGCAATGCAATTTTATTCATATAGCGCATTATCACAACATTACATTGTCTCAATGCGCTTTACATTTCCGCCATGCAAAGACCCCCCCGGTGAGTAAGCGAAACGTGGGATAGTGGGTTTACTGTGTGAAGATACATTTAACGTTTCATGAGGAAGAAAATAACACAGACAAAACGAACTGATCTTTAATCCTTCACACTCCGAACCAGAATCTGTCCTCCAGTGCTCCTCCCACCCAGGACAGCTAAAGCAGCTACTCTCCTCCCTTCTACCCTCCAGATAGGAGCTTCATTAAAGGTCCGCCGGACAGGACTGTGTTGCGCTTTGTACAGCCTGAGAACGCAGTTGTGATCCCACAACGGTCCGGTTTAACCATGGAGACGACGGAGTCTACATGTGTTTATGATTTGTTTGCAAGTAAATAAACTGTAAGGTTTACTGACCAGCGCTTCTGGTGAAATGTCCTTCTGCCCGTTTGCGTCCCCTTACAGCCGCTCAGCCTGAAATCTGTGGGCCGTAAAGAGACACTGTTCCGACGCTCAGATCCGTCCCGAACGCCTCCGTGCAGCTGCATCGACTCAAACCCCCAGTCCAGCTCAAATTTAGAAGGAAATCGGCCTTAAATCCTATAAAACCATCACACATCGATATACCTGCTGTTGGATGTATTTGGATGTAGTGGGTTTTTTGGAGCTATTATTGCATATTACCGTAATACGTTTCCACATTGTGATCTTATGATGATCTGCAGTTGCTTAGGATCTCTGGAACAGTTCTTGGCTTGCAAAATACGTACAAATATATAAAAAAAACACGTTTCAAATATGTTTTTACTTCTAACATATGACCTTCAGTCCAAGTTAAATTGATCTAAATTTTATCAAATCAAAGCTGAATCAAAATATAGAATCATTAGATGTTTAATTTGTTATCGAGTCTTGTTGTAGGGCAGGTATGTAGACGCGTATTTTTCTGAGAGGAAGAGACACACGTACGCAGCTACTAATTCCACCCTTCGCCCCGTGGCAGTGGCATCCATATGGCCGTGGGTGGGGCAGGAGGGAGAGATCAGAGGTAGGAGGTGGTGTGGCGGCGAATCCCCTGGCGGGTTCTGGTCCCACCATTCCGAGCGTTTGGGTTTCCCTGGGGTACGATCCGTCGCGCTAAATGGTGGAGCGCGGCTGGTGAGGTGCCCTGCGACAGGGCACGCAGAGGGCGAGATGCCACAGAGCACGGGCGCGTTATCTGCGTCCGAAGGAGCGGAAACCGAGGCACCGATGATTGTGGGATCTGCTTTGGTTTCACGCGTTTTCGTCATTGATGGGAATTCGATTACACAGCGTTCCTTCATTGTGAATACAGGCTGTAATAACATCAAAATGACATCCGGCATTTCATTATATACTAGGTTTGCAAACTGCCTGTTTACTGTGTGAAGACCCACTCACATCTGTCGTATCCTTTCCGGTGACACTAGCGGCCTCTTTATGGCCGCGATATGCAGTTCACCTGAAACAGCAACACACCGTCCCCTTTAGTCTCAATTTGTTGTACGTACAGTAAATCTCCCAGCCATATTGTCCACACCCCGTGGCTGGCGTCCTGCCCACTCTATTCACTTGCCTCCGAACAAGCTCTATGTCTGATTCGAGTTAAAAACCAATCCCACGAGACGTTAATGCCTGCCCAGATTCCCTTTCAGCTTTTTCTTTCTGTCTTTTTTTTTTCCTCCTGCTTTGAATGAATCACGATTTTACTGGGAATGAAGGCGCCAGCCTGCCCAAATAATGTCCGAGGGCCTGTCTTGATCTGAGCTGAGGTGCCAGTGCGTTTGGGGCCGCTGGTGTCGGAGCTGAACCCCCCCCCCGGCAATCAGTCACGGTCGGCACCGAGAGAACGCAGAGCGCTACGGGCAGAAGGAGTGCCAAGTGCCAAGTGCCCCTCCTGTTGAGGATAAACACGAACTGCCAGGAGCTGCAATGTATCTGACTCTGACATTTCGTTGGGATTAAAAACGGAATCGCATGACTTCTATTAATGCACAGAGAATAATTACCGAAATGAATGCTATTTTAGAGATTTAGTACGATCTTGTCTGGCAACACTGTCATCGGTTATATAGCCCAAACTAGATGGTGTTTTCCAATCCAGTCCTTGGGAACCTACAGTCGGTCCACGTCTTTACACCCAACAGGGAGCTGTGAGGGAGCAAAAACGTGGACCGACTGTAGGTCCCTGAGGACTGGATTGGAAAACACTGCTTTACATTCATCTTTCCTCCTCTGATTGTTTAGCATCGTAGGGAGGCATGTGGACTGTTCCAGCAGCATAGAACACAAAGCAGGGCTTCACCCTAGATGGTATAGCAGCTCCTTGCCATGCACAAGCGAGGCTTTTTTAACCTGATCGCATGTCTTTGGACTACTAGAGGAAAAGCTCGTACCCAGAGGAAGCCCATACCATACAGAGAGAACATGCAAACTCCATACTCAGCACAAGTGGGATTTGAACCCTCACTATACCGCACAGAAGGTCTACAAGTATTTTTAGAGCCTCTAAAGTAGTAGAAGAAGTACTGGCTTATTATTCAAGGAGATTATACAGTGTTTGTAGTATATTTTTAAATGTCTGACCTCATCAAAAGTAATCTCAGGTGTCTCCTTTCAGTCTGTTTTCAAGAATTTGTCTTTGGAATCAATAAAGTTAATCTAATTCTAAATACTGCCTCCTCTCTGCCCCCCCATGTGAGAGGGAGGTCACTGCACCTGTCCTCTGTTTGTCCTAAGGGACGTCACCAGCCTCAGGTGGCCAAACAGCCTGGGGCAAAGAGTCACTGTAGCCAGGGGGTGGAAAGGCACGGCTAGAACATGGCCCACATGCGCATGGTCACAGGAACACGCTGGCAGTGCAGTGAACACGAAGACACACACACACGCAGGTTTGTAATTATATCTTTGTGGGGACTCTCCATTCATTTCTTTTGGGAAAACTATAATCCCAACATGATGACCTTAACCCCTACCCAAGCCTAACTTTAACCATAAGTAACAAAATTTTTGGCATTTTTAAATTTTTTGATCGCGTTCACATATCTTTGTGGGGACCTGAAAAATAACATCAGAATAACATGTTTCAATTATATTGTGGGAGCCATTTGGTCCTCACAGTGTAATACAAACATAATCCACACACATTCCCAAGCCCGGACAGTCTGTAGGCAGGCCTGCCGTGCATGATTCCCAAGCCCGGACAGTCTGTAGGCAGGCCTGCCGTGCATGATTCCCAAGCCCGGACAGTCTGTAGGCAGGCCTG
>JABFDZ020000097.1:7945106-7955750 GCA_019775955.2 Pollimyrus isidori | reverse complement strand
CCGTGCATGATTCCCAAGCCCGGGACAGATTAACTTCAACTCGTCCTCCATGACGTCCAATCCTGGCCCCCTCTGTCCAAAGCCTGGGACAACGTCCCCGATTTTCTCCCTGCGAGGTGGGCCTGGTGTGTAGTACTCACACATTCTGTGCCTAGTCACCTCCTGCTTCCCAGTGGCCCACTGGCCTCGCCCACAGATAAACTCTCAGCTATGAGTTCATATGTGTCCTCATTCCCCCCCCCCCCCCCCCCCCATGCAGTGGCTCGGTGCTCAAGAGCCTTATAGCCGTACACCAGTAACCCCCCAAGAACCATCGGACCCACGAGCCCGCGGGGCTGTTAAGCACAAACACACTCGCATCAGCGGGCGGCCGTATTACTCAGCTCTCTATGGCGGGGGGGGGGGGGCGGGTCAAAGCAAACAGATGAGGCAGCTGAGGGCGCCGCTGTTTCGCCGTCACCTCGCGGGACCCTCCACTTCCTGCCGGCCCCCTGAGGCCCGATCAAAGCTGGCCTCACCTCCCGGGGGCCGTGCAGATCTGATAAGATAGCAGCACCATCGTCGGCCCTGAGAAGAGGGTCTCGGGTGCCAGAGGGGGCGGGTGCCAGTGGGCCCCGGAGACGTGGTGTGGGCGATCGGCCGCGAGTAAACAAGCGAGTAAGCGGCGCTCTCTAAATAGCGACCATCTGCCTTCCCTGGCGTCGTGGGTGACGCCCAAAGAGAGATTATGGCACATTTTTACCAAGAATCGGGTTAAATTTAGAAAAAGAGAGAACACTGGGCCATATTGTTATGTAAGAACATCCTTGTAATGTGCAGATGGTGCTGAAATGCCAGGCCGGCTGTTTTTCCTGAGGTGGGTTAACCTGCTCATCTTATTCCTTAACCACAAGTGGGTCATCGGCATGATGGTGAGTCCAGGGTGGTTCTCCATCTGGCTGTGTCACATTCCTCAAACGTGATACAATAACCCCCACCCTACCTGACCAAAAGCTGAGTCTTTTTCCTGAGCCTTGGACATGGCTCAGGGACCCAGCTCTGTGCGTTAATCCCATCTGCTCCATTTAGTGACGCCCCCCACCTCATCGCCTAAACTCCCGCATAATCCTTGGTGCCAAAATCTGCCAGCAGGTACGGAAAAGCCAGCAAGGCAGCTGGAGTAAGCGGGAAGCCCCCATTTTTCAAGGGCAGAGAACAGTGGAGCTTCGAGGCTGAATCGATACTTTCATTAAGGCCGATATTTAAGTAAGTGGGGCAAATTTATCAGTTATTACGAAAAATCAATGACGGCTCTCGAAGTGCCTGGCTCTGCGTGGATGAGCTCCCGTCGGGAAGCCCGCTGCAGTAAATGCTCCCATCATCTTAAAGGCGTTTAAAATCCGCCGCCGCGACCAGGCACTGCTACGGTACCCAACCACACGGCCGCCCTCTTTCAGAGAGGGAGATGTTGGAACGGCGGGATTCATTTGCAATACAAACACACCGTTTCTGCCTGAAAGCAGATGTCGGGTGTGGATGACAGGAAGTCCGTCTACTTCACTGCTCACTTCCTTCTTCCTGATGATCTCAGACCGGCCTTTGATGTCGCCTGGACATGGCAAAGAGCCATGACATATTCATTCAAATGTGTTGGATGTGCTCCAACCTGTACAAATAACCTGCATTATTCTCTTATTACCAAATGGTGGACTGGAAGATGCTCTATAACCACCTGCCTTGTTCCCTGTACATCTCAGGACAGGCTGTTGGATAAGCAGCTAAAACATGAGCCAACCACCGCACTACAGTGCCTCCCCATCGAGGGTAATCTGAATATTATAATATCCTGCATGATGTGAGAATGTCTTTTTCTTTTCCTTCACGAGAAAACGGCCTTCATGCGATGAATTGAGCCACAAAAAATCTAGGGATGTAGGGTACGCTGCACTGGGCAGAGCCTCCTGTAGAATGTGAAGAGCTGTAGAAAGTGTAGAAGGTGAAGAGCTGTAGAAGGTGTAGAAGGTGAAGAGCTGTAGAAGGTGTAGAAGGTGAAGAGCTGTAGAAGGCGCTTAGAACGGGACCTGCCAGCACGACTTTACCCAGGACAGGCTTCACTATCTAAGTGGATTAATCAAGGCAGCGACGGCGCAAGATGGCCTCCCATCACATGATGCTAGAGAGGGATTCAGCAAGAGGAGACTCGCACAAGGTGTCCTGGGTCCTACGGGAAGCCCTCAGCATCACCACCGGTGATTGCTAATCCTGCCGGGTTTAAGATTAATTTCGCTAATGACGCTAACTGACAGTCTTCCAAGTCAGGCATGGTGTTAAGTGGAGATCCTTTAGAATCACTGCGCGTGAGGATAACAGCTAGTTTAATGTTCGGCGAACAACTGGAAATAATTCCAGTTAAGAAACGAGGCGGTGGGCTTTTTTTGCAACGCAAAGCATGGGGCATTTTATTTATGTGTCTGAAAAATAAATGTGTTGTATTTTTATTAAAGCTACAGCATGGTAATACTAGGCAAGGAATCCATCCGTCTTCTAAGCCCTTATCCTGGTAAGGGTTACAGGGGCCTGGAACCTCTTCCAGGCAGCATAGGGCCCAAGGCTGGACAGGATGCTATTCCACTGCAGGACGCCGGCTCACACACAATCTTACAATTTAGAGACAGCAGTCAGCCTACGTGCAGGTCATTGGTCTTCAGGAGGAAACCTGCATGACACAGGAAGAACATAAGAACCCCCCCCCCCCATGCAGAGCCGAGGGGAGATTCAAGCCCAAACCCTAGCGGCGCAACCCAGTTTGCCACCCTTGAGATAAAGAAAGTCAAATAGCGTTTGGCTTGTTGAACTGCTGCGGCCGCACTCTCCGACGCCTACGGAGACTTTTATAAGACTTTAATTTGACAGTGAGCAGCGGAGGTGTCACTTTACTCCAGGGATAATCTGCATAAAGTCAAAGCAGGCCTGCAGTGTGTTTGTTATAGCCTTCAGCAAAGGCTGAAACTTAATTTTTTTTTCTTTTATTGCTCAAGAAAAGATCCCCTCGCCACTTTTGCATGACATCTCCAAGCATGTGGTGGGAGTTTCAAGGGCGGTTTGGACGGGTACTGTATCGAGACCTGCTGCTTCAGTGTCGAAGGCTCACTGGAAGTCCTCAGTCCTCTGTGTTCACCTGCGGCGTGTGGTGACACCGAAGCACGCGCTGTTGTTTGTCGTATAGTGCCGACATCACACATACACAGGGTGGTAGGTGCTAACATCTGCATGTACGTATAAGTGCCAAGACGCTCTACACGTTCTTACATATGGGTGCTAAAAAGGCTCACTCACCCTTATACGTATGTGACAACATACCCCAAGCACACGTAGCCCACGCAAGCACGCATCTGAGCCCACAAGCGCTAACAGCCGAAAGCAGAGCAGCCTTGTTTGACTTGGTGCTTGAATGTTGGGTCAGTTGAGGCAAACAGCTAATGCACGCGTCACCCCCCCCCCCGGCCCGCCCAACCCAAACCCTAAATGCCCTCGCTCCCTCACTACAGTCCCCCGCTTCACTGAAGCCTTATCTAATCCTGGATTGTGGCAGTGGGCCAGGATCGACATTATGGCAGTTTGTGTAACAATGTCAGTCAACTGAAGCAACATCGTACAACTCCTGGGAGACACGGAGGAGGCTAAAATTAACACACTCTTTAAAGGCATAGAGCCCTTGTGTCTTTATACCTGTGCAGTAAAATTTATACTAAAAGAAGTAGTGTAAGCATATTTTAGTCAATAGCGTGGAACCAATTGTGCATCTCAGTCAAACTATGGGACCCCGCCCCCACATCTCTGTAGTACTGTATTTTATTTTGTTTTATAGTTTTTTATTTTCTCACTGTAACTGTGATGGCTTATGCTGTTTTATTTTGTGATATTTCATTTTATTTACTAGTTCATTGTTTAGCCCACTTGTTGTATTTAGGTATCTAGGCATTGAGGGAAGCTAAGGGGTCCTCAAAATAAAAGGTAACCAATCACATTGTAGAGGAGGTGGGTCCAAGCAACTAGAGTAGGTGACACCAAGACATCTGATTGGTTGGTCCCACCTATTCTAGATGCTTGGGCGCACCTCCTAGACAATCTGATTGGTTATCTTTTTGAGCCAATCATTTTTCATTCTGTCCTCAGAACATTTTTCTGTAAATAAAACTCCCATGAGCACTAAAATGAGGGGTAGATTTGCAGCGGGATTCAGCGCCTGTGTCGTCACATCCTGTCCGGCGTGTGTACCTGACCCTCCTCTGTTCCCTCTGGGAGTGGCCTAATGAGCCACGCCTGGCAATTGATAATCCTGCCTCTTGTACCTGGCTTGCGTTAATGATTTACAGCTGTCTCCCATTTGTCAGTGCGTTACCTATGTATATATGTGCTGCCCAGTCTTTTCTTCCCCAGCTCAGTCATTGTTGTGCGCTCACGTCTCGGACCCCGTGTTCTGACTCCTAATAAAGTACCCTTGGGTCATTCTTTCTGGTCAATGTGACATGTGTGTGCGGTTTGTTCTTCTTTGGAACATCGAGGGGAAAAAGAAAATAAAATAAAAAAAAAAATATATATATATATATATATACACAAACACATATAAATATGTGTGTGTGTGTATTTCTAACTTAGACATACTTCTTGGTCTTCTATTTTCCATTTTTACATTACATGGGTATAACAACAGTACTACGTTTCAAATATGAGCCCTGTATAGACTTTTCACTGCTAATTACGACATAAACGCCAGTACTTGGAATATTGAGTAAAATTGTGTCGTAGTCTCTCTGTGCCGCCTAAAGTCGTTTGTGTCCTGATCGCGGCACATTTATAAATCAGACAGGCCGACAGTGATAAATAAGCTGGACGCCCCTGGGACCCTATTATCGTGCCATCTCATTTATAGCCTGCTCTTTTTTGACATTTTATGGATGTGGCGATATTCTGCTGTGTTCATAGCTGCTCCGCTGGCCTTGATTTTACACAGCATGGATCGGCCTCACGGTGCCAAAGTGTCGATGTCCTCAGTGTGTAGAAAGTCCCTCTGGCCTCGTTGCAGATGTGGGTGGAGCAAAATGACAGTGTTTTTTTTTTATCCTGCAGAGGAAAGACTGTATTACTTTTCAGGGTTTACTGTGTTTTCCAACGTCAGCCATTTAGTTATATCTGTGGCTTCTGTGATTTCCTTGCAATATGCTGCGGAGACGTCTGGGTTCTGCCTAAGGATAGACGACGATGGTGTTTAATTTGTTTAATTAGTGGTCATTTTTGTGGATGATACTGCACCCCTGGGGATTTTGCACCGTTACTTCACGTCACCAGGCGGGGGGGCCGAATCCTGTCACTGTCCCAAGGTCTGCGTTTTGTTGCAGGTTGCTCAAGTAGTGGTGCAGTTTCCTCATACCACTGGGACCAGGGTTCGAGTCTCTGCCATGGCTCCACGTGTGTGGGTCTCTTCTGGGTTCTCCGGCTTCGCCCTCCAGAACACACACTGGAACTGGAAGCACGAAATCGCCCATCGGTATGAGTGAGTGGTGTGTGACTGAGCTCCATGATGGGATGGTCACTCATCCTGGGTTCTTCCCTGCTTTGTGTCCATCGGCTCCAAGTTTGGCTCTGGACACCCCTGCAACCCTGAACAGGACAAACAGTTATAGAAAATGGATGGGTGTCTCTCAGTTGCTCATAGAGCATGATTGTGTGCATACACGTGTCCCACAATGGACTGTGATCCCATGTCTCCCACGCTGACTATACCCCCCCCACCGACCCCCCCATTCCAAGATAACTGGTCACAAGCTGAATGGTCAGTACTGTAGAGCAGCTCAGTCTTCTTTGCTGCTACCCCACATCTTCATTTTTATCCACCAGCCCATCCAGGCCTTTGCTTTTCTTTCCTCACATTTGTAGATCATTTTCTCTAAAGATCTGTCTACTTTTTTCTTGATATTGGCATTATTTTCCCGTGAGGGAAAAAAAAAACGTCTGTTATTCTTCTATATTCAAATAAAAATATCTGAAGCATTTCATTGCTTCTCTGGTAATTGGAAACTTATTTCATTTTGGTCACGCTTGAAGGCAGTCAGGAGTATATCGGTTTTTGTGCTTGGAAATACATTTGTTACCCATTACTTTGAATTGGCTTCTATCTGTTTTGCTGAGAAAACACTATTTTTTTTCTTTTTTACATGTTGGTGCAATAATTGTTCTGTGGAATCTGTCTAGTGTAATTTCTTTCCATGAAGAATGTAATAATTAAGCAAATGAATAACAGATACCATGTCTAATTAAAAAAGTGGTCAAACGATGTTGCCATAGGGACAGCAAAATAGTCATTAGTTAAAATGTTGCTTAGTATCTTACAAGATATTGATTTAATTCCATTTTTCCTTTCATGTATTTTCATTTATTTGTCACAAGTATACATGACATGTACCATACATAATGTACTTCACCATGTCCTTGTTTTTATAGTTTATTTTTTTTCATTTGCTTTTTATCTTCTGAATGATTTTATATATATATATATATATATATTTTAAATGACCCAGTGTGCCACTGAGTTTAAAGGCGTCATAAAGGCATGCTGCTATGGTCATTGTGTAGTATAAACGCGAATGTACATTTTTTCCCTGAGAGACGATAAGTGTGTGTGAATCAGCATTCCACTGTGCTGGGGCATGGAAGCCAGTGCAAGGAGACAGTTGACATTGCCTCTTGAATGAATATATAATATACACGGCAGTGGGGAGAGATAGAAAGTGACTCACCGCAGATAAAGTGTTTCATAACAAAACCTTGTCCACAACAAACAAATGCATTTAAGCAGACAGATGGGCAGACAGACAGGCAGGCAGACAGACAGACACACTCATGCGCACATATACATTCCCAGCAATGCCATCCTTTGTTTTATGGGATATGAAATGTCCGCTTCATCAGATTTGCTTGTACTGCTATTTCTGGACCGCATTTACATCACCGTGTTACTGCAGCAACAGCTGGCAGTTGCTAGGATATGGGAGGGACAGGGGGCTGGATTTATGCGAGGGGTAATGAAAGGGGAAAAACACGGCGGCGAAGGAGAGCCAGTCTTTTATGTTAAATGGGGCAGGATATAACTGCTTAAGGAAAAACTAATGGATGAAAATGTCCTGTTTGAAACTGGAGGGAACTGGAACATGGGTTAGTTTTAAAAAAAAGAAGAAAAAGAAGACGATGTTGTGTCACAAATGGATGCTAATGCCGTTAATGGCTACCTGACCATTACAGTGTCTTTCACCATGCGCCTGAACACTGTGCTTCACACCTGAACGTGACCATATCTGTCATGAGATTGCGAGCCACATATTATCATTGTAAGTGTAACTCAGGGGTGGCCATTGACTTCCTGGGCTGGGCAGCCATGTGACAATTTCATCCTCCGCCAGGTACCCATGGTGCAAAGCGCTTGTGTTCCCATTTGCCAGATACCTGACCCCAAATCCAGACCAGACATCACCTTTCCCTCACTCAAGGTCTGCCTTGTTTTTCCTATGTGTCTCCCCATTGTTTTCTTTGGAAAGCAAAGAAAAGCTCGCCTTGCTCCTTCCTGCAGGATATATTCACCATCTGTTCACAGGTTTTATAATAATTTGGTTCAAGTGGAAGTCCCAGATCACCTGTGTTGAGCCTCCAGTCCTCGTATGAGTCTTCTATGAGTCTTCTTCTCTCTCAGGCCTAATCTCATCCAGGTGCCTGACTAAACCCTTTCGCCTTCCATCCCGAGTACTGGTTTTGAGATATGGCTCATGATGAGTCTGAAACAGATTCTGTTTTCAGACCTCCCCACTAGATCACTTGAATCTGTCTCCACCCTGACCCTCAAAAGAAATCCCTCTGTCCTGTCACCATGTCACTTTTTTCTGGTTTTAGGGATCCACTCCCTCTGGGATGATATGATATGAGTTCAGGTACACAGTGTACAGTGCTATACAAAAACGATACAGTTAAACGCCATGATTCAATCCAATTCAATTACAATATGATTCAGTGATATGAGTCAGCTCTGACTGGTTACAGTGTACATCAATTTAAAATGACAGTGGAAAAGGAATTTAACATAGTAGTTTCAAAACAAGCTGCTGTTTTTATTTTGCAAGGTGAAGGCCATCTGAGATTCTATGCAACTGAAGCTGATTATAAGTTCGCAACCTTACAAATTATTGCAGTAATATGTAGTAGCAGCGAAACGACGGGTGTATCGATCCGTGACAGATTTATTCGTTCTTGGCTGATTTCCTTTGAAATTTGAGCCGGGTTCGGCGGATTTTGGATCGATGCAACTGTATCGGTAGACACTCAGAGAAGATTTTGCATTCGAAAGCGGGTTTTTCATTTCGCCTCTACGGGAAACGTGAACGTTAGTATTCCAGAGAGAGAGAGAGACGGAGCATGACTAAGCTGCGCAGTGAATGGGGCTGAGGCACCAGTGCCGTTGTCTGTCCTGACGTGTGTGCAGCGTGGAACAGCATCCAGGGAAACACTGACGCTGCTCAATGTCAGCCAGCTCTACGGGGACGTGACGGCCTTCCGGGATGCTTCAGGCGATACAAATGAAGCCCTTTCCCTCTCTCCACCTCTTTCTTCTATAGAACAAGAGGCCCTGGTTTTTCTTGTCTATTTTTTTTTTTGTAATCTCCCCATATTACTGCATCACTGAGGCAAAGAGGAATAACCAGCAAGTGACAGTTCTGCTGCGGAGAACGTGTGTTTTCTCCATTCATGTAAGCGTTCGATCCACCCGGCTCTGCCCAGGACATCCTCGCCTCCTAAATCCCAGGAACTCCCAGTCCATCAAGCTGAGAGGCAGGATGGGCTCCAAAGTGTGTTGGGAAATCAATACAGGAATGGAAGCGTATAACACGAGGGTGTACGCCACTGAGCGTTTAATAATAACAAAAATATGTGAGTGTGTTTCCTGCCCCTTCAGTGACTCGAGAAGCACAAGATAAGCACAGTAGAGAGTGAGGCAGATACTTTGGTTGACCCGACTTTGCACTGTAATTGCTGTGTACTGCTGGCCTAAGGGGGGGAATTGGATTGGATAATTGTGCCGAAATGTCGTCATGCAGAGCGACTGTGGCGCAGGGGAGGGGCCTTCTTGGGTCATTCGCCGCACAAAAGATGGCGGAGTACGTCCCCTCGCCCGTTCAGCGAAAGACTCAATCGGTCAGGAGTGCACGTCGGGCAGTATCATTTTCCAGATTGATTTTGTTTACCCTTATTCCGGAGCGAGTGCTTGCAGCTGCAGGGGGGGCCGGGGGCCATTGTCCAGATGTCCCGTGCCTGTCGAGTATGACGGCTGTTTGACGTGAGCAGCCTTTTAAGTTACATAAATGATCATTTGCATACTGATTGAAAAGCTCTTGCTGCATTGTACTAAAAAATCTTTATTAACAATAGCAATACAGGTATGCCAAATAAATCATGCCTTTAAGCCGGTATTCAAATCAAAGGCTTGTCTCCTGAGTCATGTAGGGTGTGTATTGTTCAAAAGGACAATGGCAGTCTTCCATCTGGGACTGGCTATGTGACACGCAGCCTAGGCTCCAGTCGTGATTTAAGTGCTGACAGGAAGGTGATCGTCTGAGCCGTCGAAGCGATAAACCCTGGAGATGGGCTGGTGGGATTTATCAGGGCGTCCCGTGAGATGTGACTGAGCGGGTAGACATGCAGTCTGTCCCAGGAGCCACCGAGGAACTACCAGCAGATGAAGATAGCAAGAGGAGCTGAGCTTTGCCCACTTTAGTTTTTAATATGCCAGGAAACAGAGAAAGACTGTGTTAAACATCACCCCTTGACAGTGCTGGACACCCATCGCTTGCCACAGCTCTCTGTAAACAATTTTTGTGTTTCAGTGTTCAGCGTTTCTGTCCTTCTTCTGGGGTGTCCGGGATATTCCGGTGTTCAAAATGAATGTGCAGTGGGAATTCATGTTTGACCTTTGACCTGGTGTGTTTACATGATAAGACAGACAGAGGAAGGCTAAATGCAGTGAGAGAACTCACACTCTCAACAGAGAGGGTTCTGCATGTATGAGTTACAGTGTAATACATTAGGTTCAGATACATTATACTTCTAAATGTGAGGAATGTCATAGCACTTACATCACAGTTGTCCTGACATGCTACTGTTGAGTAATGGGAAAAAAAAAAACCTTTATGGATGCCAATGTGTGAGAGCTTATGAAAATGTAAGTGACTGAGGGCTGGTGATGAGTTCTGGGGATGAATGCCAGCCAGTGTTTGCACCACAGGGGAAAAAGGGAGGTAGAGAAGGAGGGAGAGAAGAAGAGAGAGCAGAGAGAGAGAGAGAGAGAGAGAGAGAGAGAGAGAGGCAATCAGGGTTATGTAACCCATGCTGCGTGCTTACATAATACCTTCATAAGCAGGCAGGCGGTGGAACAGATATAGATAGCCCAGTTTTTTTCATGAGAGCGAACCAGAGCGCTCGTCCGACTCCCAACTATACTTCCACAAAGGTCTAGAACATTCAGAGCGTTTCAAGTGTCCTTCTCCTGCGGGCAAATGTTACGTCACCGGTGTTTCCATTTCAGGGTCTGATGTTTCAGCAGCCTATGTCCAAATGCTTTGAGGT
>JABFDZ020000097.1:7924382-7937000 GCA_019775955.2 Pollimyrus isidori | reverse complement strand
TTTATAACAGTAGGTGTGCTGTGTGTCAGAGTTGAAGCTACGGCGCTTCTTCTGATGAATGTTGTGGGTTAAAGCTTCGGCGCTTTCTCCAACACATGTCAATCCAATAACTGTGCAGCAAACAGCTGATGCCTTATTTCGATGTAACTTTGGAAACATTCAAAAAGCATTTTGATTGAAACCTATAAAACATTCATTTTGTCTGCCCTGGACTTAGTAAATTGGTACTGCAGCTTTCCGTTTGTTATTTTAAAAGTTACCGCTTGTTTGTTCAGTTACCTCATTCGGTCAGTGCTGCCCGCCCAGGTGCCCTAACCTTTGTTTTACTTGTGTGCTGTCATGCTCCCTGATCGCTGTGAGACCTCTAGGGATCCTCTCTCTCTCTCTTTGTATGCATTTGTCTCTGTATTTTATTTTATATGCTGCAAATAGCATAGACAGAGTATCCGGTTGTCACGTGTGGTGCTGAGGACCCTCGTGAGGACCCTCACGCACTTTTCCTCACTCTACCTTATTTGAGTTCTCAATCTGTAGCCAAGGGCATAACTTTAGGTTGAACATTGGGGGGGGGAGGCAGGGGGGGGTTCAAGGTCTCCACTTGTTTAGGGGGGACTGGGGGCTTATATTGGGCGATTTTGATTATTGTGAGGTCTTTAAAGATCACACTTGATACCTCACCACCAACTGCCAGTTTCAATGAATTATACCACAACAAATGTCCATATTGAAATAACATCAAGTTCTTCTCCCTCCTCCGTGCATCTTGTCTTTTTCTCCCTTTTATCTTCCTTTTATGTTTAATTTCCTATAAAGGCATTAAATTATGGATGTCACAATTCTGACATATGCCAGAACATGCTGCATGAGACCATGCAATTTAAACTATAATACCCAGATTCTCCCATTTTCCGTGGTAAAGAAGGGTTTTGTATTGCACTGAATGGAGAACATTGTTCTATACAGCAGGGTAACAGAAATGGCTTCATACGCAACGCGAAGGCCTGCTGAGTGATGTGTATCAAGAACAGCATAAATATAGTGTATAATCTAAATTCCCGTGTCAATACTTGCTTGGAGCCTTCGGAACATAGACTCTCTTCTCATTAGAGAATGGCATAAGATTCAGAAACACCCCCTTTTTTGAAATGAATCAGTCCTAATGAAGGATAAAAAGAACATGATTAAAATAATAACACAATGTTACTTTTTGTGTCTCCGTTAACCACAAAAATCCAGTCTTCGCTGTTCAAGAAAAAAATTGATTTTTTGAATTATCATCTTTGTGAAGTAGATAATTTAATGTTCTAATCAATATAGGGTGGTAACAAAAAAAACCATTCAAATATTAAATCCGGGCTAAATGTCTCAGATACATCTGCATTGATTCAAAACCCTCAATCCGGTTCAAATTTAGAAGGAAAGAATCTCTTTCTGGAATCAATGGCGTACATCTTATCATAAAAATTATAAAGCTGTCAGAACTCAATGAATCATTTCAGTATTGCTGTGTTTTTATTGTAGCGTTTTTTTTTTCCATGTTAAGGTCTTGCGATGAACTACAATTGCCTAGTTTCAAATGATTTTTGTTTTGCAAAATAAATATGACTCCTTTTGACTAAAGATGACATTTCTAAAGACACATCAATTCATGTTGAATTGATCTAAGTTGCATCCAGTCAGAGTTGAATCGTATTAAATCATTGCTGAATCAAAGCATATGAAGTCCTTACATGTTTTACTAACTTGATTTTTTTTCTGTTGTATCATAGACAAAATATAGATGCATATACTGTAGCATCCCCTGAGTGAGAGATACATATCCCCAAATCAATGATATGATATCAATTTTTGCTTTGAGTGACCATCAACACGAAAGAGAAACTTTCATAGTCATTATCCGAACCTGCTCTTCGTGATACACGCGTGTGAAAGTGAATGTTGCCCCCAGTTTAAAGGTGCGGCCAGGTGAATCTTAACGGCGCGTAACTCATCGCAAAGAAACTGCTCAACTTTGGCGGATCTGGGAGTTTCTGTGCATGAGAAAAATCGACGCCACTCTCCGATGAGAGCTGCAGGTTTGTGATGCGACATGCAAAATGTTACGGGACGCTTCAGGGAATCTGCCAGCGGCTGCTGCAGACCTGCAGGCCTCTGCGACACCGGCTCGCGTCACCTCCAAGGGCTCTTCAAACACATCCTTGCCCGACTAAAGCGTACAAAAAAAGTCTAGATGATGCAGAAATAAAAAAAAAAGTTCTACAGAGTCAGAATGGCCTAATGGAAAAGACGCTTGGCTTTGGGTTAGAACGTTCTGGGCTCGAGTCCCTCTGTGGTCAGCATTTGGGCTCCATGTTTAGCAAAATTGGCACGTCCCCATTTTTCTTATTTTCTTATTTTCATGGTTTCTTTACATTTTATGCATTTGTATCATCTCTACATCATTTTGTTTCTTATTTTTACATTTGTCAGGTTTAATTAAAACACTGCATTACCAATACAGCTGGTTTAATATTTGCAAAACATACATATGCCCACCTGGGCAACATTTGTGCTGCCAGACATACGAGCTGCGATCGTGGTCGTAAAGTCGATTGGTCGTAAATTGGATAGGTCGTAAGTCGACGAGGACCTGTAGTTTGGGAATCTTCTTTATTAAACATATAGGATTGTGCTTTTTGTCCAGTTGGCATCAGTAGAAAAGGTAATGCTGTGGGGGAATTTAGGTGCAGAGTTTGTTCAAATATATTCCCTGGCCTTTTGCTCTTTTACCTAACAGCAGCACCATTGCGCAATACTTCATCGAATGTATTCCAAGATCACGTACTGGGGCCTATCCCAGGATGACTCCTGTCCCCGAATGTTCACTTAAATTAGAGCCCACCATTGGCTGCCAGCATGGTAAACAAGCTCTGATTGGCTAGCTGTGGCATGTGACCCAAAATGCTCCCTCAGCACTGTGTACGTACAGTAGGTGACCTTAAATCCCATCCAATTACCCACTGATCCTATCGTCTACACTGTTGTTATCCCTTTTGATGTGGGTAAGAAATTTGCATAAAATAGTTCATGCTTCAATGTGGCACTAGTAATCTAATAGGATTTTGTGTGGATAAGTGCCTCGCTTGTCTCTCCCTTGGTCTCTTGAATTGAGCTATTCTCTGGAGAGGACGCTAAGAGAGATGGCACTTGTATGGTGAGATAATTCATCTAATGGGCCTCCTGCTGGAGCTTAACAAGTACCTTCTCTAACGTTGCACTAAAGGACACTAAACACCGGCACAGGACAAACGGGGGTCTAACCTTATAGCTCTCCTGGGCTTCGCCATCCTGACCGCTCTGGGATGTACTGAGTGGTAAAGTCTCTCAGTGCCCGGCGGCCAAAATTAACGTTCATGTAGAATGTGGAGCGGAATGGTTTTCTAGCGGGAGTACAGGAGGGAAATATTTACAGTGTGTCAATGATCCACAGAACTCAATACGCCTCTGTGTGATTTCAACAGAAATGTGCCATGGCACAGTATGTTAGAGGTTCGATGCATATTTAACCAATTGGGAATTTGAAGTATTGGCAGCGGGACTGTGCTGCAGTCGATGCGTGTGCGGGCACACACATAAACAAACAAACATCCTTTTGCTCTTGGTTACGTCCCCCTGTCATGCCCGCAGGCTTTTCCTCTCTCCGCGGTGACCCTCTCAGCGGCTTGGTACCTTCATTTTGGCCGCCGTGTTGGTTCCTGACGATCAAACTTGGGGTGTGTCGCCTTTCAGATGCAATACGGCGGCATGAACACAAGGTGCGGCAACAAAAGCCACCGCGGCAATTTGGACACATTTTGCATCATATTACTACAGCGAATTATTAGGATCCTGTGACAGACGCCCCCTGCCTTGTGCTTCCTATTTAAGCTCCTGGCTCCCTACACAGTGCTACACTGCTCATGGACGTCTGCCTGCATGACAGGCTTGGGTCAGAACCTCTGTCCGTGGCGGTGGTGAGGTCAGTCACCCCAGATGATGTTTCGGGTCGGTGCTGGGTGTCGCTGGGGCCGCTGAGTCACACAGCCCACCCCCGGGCCTCTCTTCCCCGCAGCATCGCAGGCCGTAACGGCATTGTGTGGGCTCCAGTCCACGCACCCGGGGGGGGGGGGAGGTGGTGGGGTGGGGTGATGTCATACAGGCTCCTTCAGCAGAGTCCCTGGGACCTTGTTGTTCTGAAAGCCTGCGCACAGCCTGCTGCTTGTAGGCAGCTCACCCACAGAGACGGGGCTGCATGAAGTGGGTTCTGTCCACAAAGCAGCAGACAAGGTCTTCTGCTATCCATTCCACTGGCCTTGACTCCAACCGCGTGACGAGAGCCTGCTACTTAAGCTCTCAAAGGCTCCCCAAGACACCTTTAGCCACCACCAGTCTCTCCTTTAAACTCTGAATACCCTGGAGCATGACATAGGGACAGAAACGGCGACCGCAGCTTTTGAAGGGGGAAAAAGAAGATTGTCGTAGCCTCGAGAAACAACTAGCTGAAGTAAATTTCCTGCTTTAAACACTTTTCTTGTAAAAACTTTTAGCAGGGTATTAGTATCCACGTCCATTCACATAGGGCCTGGTACAGTGCCAGTGCAAATGAGAACAAATGACAGGGGGGTTAAGGGGAACAGGGGCGGGGGGGCACCGGGTAAGCAGACGATCTGTAGCCACATTCATGGGAGAGACGGGTTAATTTGTTTTAAGTTGAACACCTTTAGTGAAAAAAAACATAATGAACGACGGTGTCTGTAGTGGGTGGCATTTGGGGCCACAGTGGCTCATCTGGGGGGGAGGGGCCCCGGAGTGTGTGACCCCCCCCCCCCATTGTTGTAAGATGTGGTTCAAACTATTACGGTTGTATATTGTTTTCAGTTAATGGACTGTCTCTGCGCATCAGCAGAGACCCATTATTTAAAAAAATTATAACTAGCATAACTTGATGCGCATTAGAATAGTATGCGTGCAAAACCAGTAAGATTGAGTAATCATATTGCGTAATACCTGTGAATCATTAATGCCATAAGTTATGTAAGAAAAAATAGGTTTAATTAGCTGGTAGCAAGTATGAATCATTGACTGTTGTGGTGCGGATTGTGACTCAGGCAAAGAAACACTGCCGGGTGTGACAAATGCCATTGGCTGGTGTGAAGCGCCACCTGCTGGTGGCGTGTGACATTACATTTTTTTCTGTCCGTTTGACAAAAGAGCTTGAGAGGAGAAATTCGCCGCTAAGTTTACACTGTGCACATCAAAGAGACAAAGGCTCTTTATTCTTAAAAGAACAGCTTCATCAAAGGTACACAATGAAATACAATAGCATCGTTATTAAGTATTTAGACAAAATAAACTAACAATATGATAAAAATAGTATTTTACACAAAGCTCACACTCATGTGTTTAATTATAATAAATTGCAGCAATTTCAGCTGCCATTGAACAGATCAGTTTAGACAGAATAAGCAACGATAAATGCAATTAGATTTGATAAAAATAGTTTTTGAATATTTTTAGCTTTAGTCAGAATTCTAAGACATTAAAGACGTTGAAGAACAATTTATGCGGTTGTTGTGCTGGAATGCAGAGAGGAAGTGCCAGGACAATGACTGTGCAGATACAGAAGGAGCGTCAGCCCTGGAGCTGCTGGGCATCTCCTGTGACCTTCCTGGAGCTGCCAGTGTTCCTGGCTGTGACCGAGGGTCCGAAGCCTACTGCAGTTTACATTTACAGCGTGAATGGGGTGACAGAATTCAATTTACCGAATTATATAAGGTCGGCTTGTTACGGAAGGCATGATATGTTACGTTGCAACACACCTGTAAGCATCCAGTGTCATTTACATAATCACGCTTTGAACAGTTTTGCAGCCAGGCGGGGTTGTCTCTCAAGTCTACGACACACCATCCACAAAAGCAAGAAGAGTCGAAGAACAGAGAAGGTAGTGTAGTGTCTCTTTCCCACCGAACTGTGTCCGGTACGGTCTGTGAGATGGAGTTGACTGGTATAGTTAAACATACCTGTCCAGGCAGGATTTATGAGTCTATATGTAATGGTATTTACACTGTCTAGGTGTGATTGCAGTTCTATGAAAAAGGCAAAGAAGTGGTTAAGGTGATAGACTGCTAATCCATTCTACTCTGTATATGTGGGTTTGAAGCCCTTCATTCCTGCTGTAAACCCTGAGCTTGGGTTGCTTTGACAGTATAGCATCTGACTTCTGGGGTCTTTCTATGAGTCGGTGGGTTAGGATACTGTGCTGGTTCAAATAATTAGCAATGTACATGGCTTTGGATAAGAGTGTCTGCTAAAAGTTAAAAAAAATGTTTGAGGAATGGAGTCCATCCTGTGTGTGTGTCTGTGTGGTGCCTTTGTGTGTGCGTGTGTGTGTGTCTTCAGATGTTTAGCTACTTTGTGGGGACATCTGTCAATCATGTCATGTTTTGACAAGAAATACTAAAAGAACCTTATACGTTAAGTGCAAACAAAAACTTTCTATATTTTTTTTGTTTTTGAGTTTTGCTTGCTTAATATTAGAGACTGTTAATTACAGTAATATGGCAACCAGTCATGTCCCGACGAAAATAGCTGTGCAGATGCCTGTGTATGTTTGCGTGAGGTTAGGTTCCTGAGTATGTCTGTGTGTGTGTTTGTGAATATATTTGTAAATGTGTGTGTGTGCGCGCGCGCTTCTGAATATGTGTATGTGTGTGTGTATGTGTGTGTGTGTGTGTGTGTGTGTGTGTGTGTGCGCGCTTCTGAATATGTGTATGTGTGTGAATATGTGTGTGTGTCTGTAGTGTTGCTCCTTCTGCATGTGTGCTGCCCACTCGGTGCCCGCGTGCCCTCAGACATGCCTCTTCATGTGCAGTGCCAGGTGGTCTGAGCGGGAGAAGGCGCGCTGGCACAGTACGCACTCGTACGGCTTCTGGCCCGTGTGCTTGCGGTAGTGCCGCGTCAGCTCGTCGGAGCGGGCAAACTTCCAGCCGCAGCCCTCCCAGGTGCAGGGGTACGGCTTCTCCCCTGCCGGAGAAAAGCCAGGAGACAGACACAAGTGGAGCCCATCAGCAGGACATCGAGATGTACTGGTCGCTGGCAACTTGCGGGACATTCCTACGATATTTTACATGTGGGATCCGGGAAGTGGTTCTGCATTTGCTTTCCCGGATGACTTAATTGCACAGAATTTCGTAAATCGTGACAATACCAATAAACAACATAATAAATTTGATAGCTGATTTTCTTAACATGAAACGATTGCTAGTGAAACTGAATGCGGGGAAGTGAACGCGTGTTACATGTGAATTCACCATGTTATGTTTCATTTAATGTTTAATCAGAGTGTCAAAGCTGCAGAGGAGTTCTTTTAGCCAGACTGGCAGGGTAGCTAAGCTCGTTAGCTAAGCTAAGCCCCAGCTGTGCTCCTCCTTCCTGTACACATGTTACCTGTGTGGGTGCGAAGGTGCGCTTTCAGGTGAGAACTCTTAGTGTAAGTCTTCTCGCAGCCTGGGTAATTGCAGCTATGTACAGCGGCCCTCTTCTTGGCCGCTTTTCGGATGCGCTGCTCCTCCGGGCCTGTAGGGGGCTCCGAGCAGCTCTGGAGGAGTGTTTCTGCAGGAGGGAAAAGGCCGGCCGTGTGATAGTGGCTGTGAATACTTTGACTGGAGTACCCTCTCAGCTGGGAATAGCCTGGGGCGTGGGTGTAGTGACGAGGGGACGTCTGCGGCGTTTCTGCATCGACAGCCGTCATGTGACGGAGCTGTGAGTCAGAGAAGGACAAGGCAGGGGCGGGACGGGGGTTACAAAATCCAAAGTCCCTTAATCTCCCCTTAGACAGGTTGATGGTTCCAGTTTCACTGTATCTATCTGGTTTAGTCCCCATAGAGAAAGGAGTTTCGTCCAAAGGGGATTGCAGGCAATACTGTGGCTTTCTGTGTGCTGGGGCCTCATATCTTCTGCCATAGGGCTCTGGCAAAACCGAGCTGAGCTGTTGTGCGGGTGAGAGCAGGTCAGCCATGAAGTCACCACTGTTTACATGGTGCCTATCTGCTGCATTCGGTTCCCTCAGACCTGCTACCCCTAGTTTGCCCGCTTGACACGGTCCACCCTGTTCTGGGGGCGCCAGCCGCTGGAAGCTATAATCCGCAGGAGGGTTAAACTCAGGAGATGAATCGCCCCAGCCAGACATCAGGAACTCCATGTCCCAGCAAGGCCCATTGTCTTCATCCAGTTGCTCTGCACTGAGGATTTGTGCAGACTCGTGCTGGTGGCTGCTGTTGATCTCAAACCCTGGCTTTTTCTCCTGGAGGTCCAAATGGAGGGAGTCATCATCAAACACTGACCCCTTGGAGGAGAAAGACACAATGGGAAGGATTTAGACCACACCGACAGGGGGCATTACAATATGTCGAAATATATTTAAAGGGTGAAATGCTGATGTGATCTTAATATAGTTGTAAGCCTAATTAAAGCAATAACAATACCTAATGTACATCAGAGAAATTTTTTATGACTACTCATTCTTCTAGCAAATGTTATATTTAACAGAACTCAAACTAAAGACCATCCACCCTCAGTTACACAAATGAAATTATTTCATGCACAACGGGAAATAATTGAATTTTAATATATCAGCGGGCAGAACTGCAAAAAGTTAACAAATTAGGTCCGCAGCTCACAACATCACATGCACGTTTTAAAAGAAAATTTCTAACAGTTTCAAAAAAATTAGACATTCTTAAATGCACACGCAACCTATTTTTGCACAGGTGCTGGATTCAAAAGGAATTCACAAATTCTTAGACACTCTTACATCTTCACATTAATGCAGCATGACAGCACTGTGAACACGGCACTTGGCGCACAATTCCAAGCGTCACGTTTGCATTTACGCATAAATCCCTCAAAAAATATCCAGCCCTTGAAAACCTCTGACGAACAGCTCCGACCCAAATCAGTGGTGCACCTGCCACTCTAAATTACAGGTTTGCCCACTGGGATTTGGAGTACAAGACTAAAAATATCCTGTCAATGCAGAAAAGACGAAAGGAGTCATGTTTCCGGAGAGTGTCCCACATCTCTGACAATTCAACAGCGAGTATATTAATTAGTTACTCTTTGGATGCACGATACATCAAGAGGGCACAGCTTTCAGCAAGAAACCCAAGCTGAATTATATCTTCACAAGCAGTAAAAAGGGGTTAGTATGAAAAATGGATGACAGGCGAAGGAGATCTCCATCTTATCTATCCTACAACCCGCCAGTCTGCTCTCGTGGGCCACTTACACGGTTAGTAGGGACACTCTCGTTTAGAGCAGTGTAACAGGAAGTGTGAGACCAAGCCTTTGGTTGTTTTCTGCACAGATAACACCTGCACAGCTTCTCAAGCAGAAGCAGAAGAGGTGTGTGCGAGCTTATCGAAAGCGAGACACAGCTGGTGGACATCAGCTGCCCACTTTTCCTTGCTTAAAATCTGCACCTGTGGCCTGATAACCTCGAGCTGGACGCAAAGGCGAAGACGACATTGGTGAAGACCTTGACAGTGCTCACAAATTTCATGGAAATAAAAAAGTAAAGCGAAGATCTTCATAATATGTCTGCTTTTAGAAGGAGGGTACAGAGTTCAGTACCATAAAATTATTACATGTATTACTGTTCCCTGTTCCCTAAATGCCTCAGTCCATCTTCTAAGAACCATATGCTTTCTAAGTACTTGAAAACGTCACTGCATACTCAGAAAAAGAGGGTCAAAATTTGTACCTTTGCTTGTCGCTGGGGCAATACCCTCAAGGGTCTGTCAGTTGTACCCTTAGCTGTAGGCAGTTGTACCTTGTAGGGTACTGGAATGGACTCGGAGGAACATTTCAAAGGTACAAACAACATTAATGTATCATAAATGGTACATTTATGTACGCTACAAGGTACAACTACCTACAGCTAAGGGAACAACTGTCAGACCCTTGAGGGTACAGCCCCAGCGACAAGCAAAGGTACAAATTTTTATCATTTTAACGGCGTGTACCATTTTTTTTACCATTTTAATGTACATTTACTCCACCACGTGGAGTAAATGTACATGCAGAATAGGATGTACAAATCCCCATGATGTACAAATCCCCATTACATGATGGCAGACACCTTAAAAGATGCAGTGAGATTAACTCTTACATTTATTTGCCGTCTGCCAAACCCAAAAGCGGTTTGTCACAAAGAGGAGAATGCGATGAACAGGCAGACTCACCTTCATGTGTTCAGACGCGCTGAAAAAGTTTGAGAATGAAGTGAAGGAAGGAAGGGATGCCTGTCTTACAGCCATCTGCCTGCTGTTTTGCCAACGACGTTTATTAGTGTAAACGGTATCTATGAGTCTATACGGTGTCTGTTAGTGTAGACCAATCAAATACCTTAATAATCTGCAATACAAATGTCTCCCTAAAAACCTTAATGGTTAAATAAATAATCCCAGGGATGATAGCAGCTGATAATTGAATAAATATAAACAGGAATCAGAATTAATTTGTATGTGTCTCCCCCATTCACTCCCCTTCTCCTAATTGTGAACTTTAAGACGGGTTCTTCTGAATGTCCGGACCATGCTGGGCAGGGGGGGAGGGGGCGGAGCTTCTAAACCTACACAGTGCATGCTCATCTGCTGTCACCCATCTACTGTCGGAGCAGGAGAAGTCAGCCGACGATTCCTCTATCTTCTCCGTGGTGGCAGAGTCCTGCTACACTTCCTGCTCTATCTGATCTGGCCGACAATCGGACCCGTACACCTCTTCAGAACATGGGCCCTATAACAGTTTGACATCAGTGCTTTTAAAGACGTAACATTAACAATAATATGAAGTATAAAGTAATGTGTAGCGGGGGCAGCTTCAAAGTATCCCGGGATTGATTGTCCAATAAGCTTTAAGAGTCTGCATGGCTTACTAGTGTGCGATTTCCATTTGAGCGCCAATGAAATATCGATTGGTGGTTTCAGCCAAATCTATTACTTGGTTGGGCGTATTTATGATCAACAGAATGTCAGCTCAGTGGAAGTGACTTTGGGAAACATGGTTCATTTGGCAGGGACTTGATGTAGCAAGTAAACAGCATTGACACTAGCTGGAAAGTCTGATTGGGCATTATCTAATACAGCAGATGCATTTATTGTAAATGGACAGCAAGTGTGTGCGTGTGTATGTGTGTGTGTGCGTGTGTGTGTGTGTGTGTGTCTGCTTCCTTAAATGTGTATATCATGGATTCATGTCCCGAAGGACATTAAAACATATAATTACCCTTGAAGTCAATAAATACTATTGGAAGCTTCTTGGATTTACCTAAATAATACAAAAGTGTTTTTTTTCTGGCGATGTACAGTACTGTGCAGACACAAAGAGGGGAGAAACGTGAAACGTACTCGGGTGCAACGACCAGCGGCTCGGCTTGGGCCTGGGGCGACTCCACGCCAGGGCCCAGGTCTCCCGCACGCCGCCCCGCTCGGGTCCCCGCCGCCGAGATGTGTTTGCGCTCAGCGCCGCGCGCGTGGCTGTGGAGGGAGAGGCCTTTCTGCTAGGAGCCGTGCCGGGCTGATTATGGCAGGCCGGTGGTTATCAGCGCCTGGGGAGCGATGAGGGCAGACCTGCCTGGGGTCTGATAACAGGAACCTAGATCCTGACGTTTTCAGATGGCTCCACACGGCAGATAAAGGCGTCCACTTCCACTGCAGCACTGTGCTCAGAAACCGCTAAAAAGCACTAATTCAATTAATATCAAAGTAAATCGAATTAAGCCGTTTTTTATTTTCTACGGCACACTGATTAATCTAGACTTACAGTTGCATGGTGAAAACCGTATGTGGTAAATATTTTATTGACAGAATGTAGTTCAGAATAGCTACCATAGCCCCCCGTTACCCATAAACTCCTGCTGTAAGCATGATCTTGTTAAGGAAAACACGCCAATGATAAATATGTATCCTCTGATAACTACATTCCCAGTATTTTCACCTCGATAAATACTGGAGCCAAATGTCATAACTGGTTAATTAACTGTCTTAGAAAGTCTCATCGAGGTGAAAATACTGGGAATGTAGTTATCAGAGGATACATATCCGCTATCAATTAGCCATTCTGGGAACATTTTGCAAACATTACGATCAAGGAAATATTCAAAGTGTGAACCTGATGTTCCCTGATCGTTACCCCACTACTACAACTACCACTAATAATATAAAAATGAAAGGAAGGTGTAGCAAGGTAGCAGGTAATGCGGCGACTTGGACTGACTGACTTCCACATTGTTACTTTGAGGATGTGCGCCCTTATAGGCACATATATAGAAATGAATGGGAGGTGTGGTAAGGTAGCAGGTAATGCTGTCACTTGGACTGACTCACTTCCATATTGTTACTTTGAGGATGTGCACCCTTAGACACATATATGGAAATGAATGGAAGGTGTGGTAAGGTAGCAGGTAATGCGGCGACTTGGACTGACTGACTTCCATATTGTTACTTTGAGGATTTGCGCCCTTAGGCACATATATGGAAATGAATGGAAGGTGTGGTAAGGTAGCAGGTAATGCGGCGACTTGGACTGACTGACTTCCATATT
>JABFDZ020000097.1:7865233-7876209 GCA_019775955.2 Pollimyrus isidori | reverse complement strand
TGAGAGCTGGCAGAACTGCCGATGCGTGTGTTTAGCGTGTATCCCTGAGTGTCATGTCAAATGCATGAGACCTGGCAACCCTGCTAATGCGTGTGCTTAGCGTGTATACCTGAGTGTCACGCCACACGTGTGAGAGCTGGCAGCTCTGCCAACAAGTGGGTTTAGCGTGTGTCTGAGTATCGTGTAAATTGTTGGCTTTCCTGGCTGCGCTGCTGCTAGAGTTAAACTGATAGAGAATGTTATTAAAGACATTAGCATTCATTTTAAAAGAGCTATATAATGCCATTTATTAAAATGGTTCAACCTTTCCCTGCAATACATGTTTTTGCCCTCTACGTGAGGGTCTGCTGCATCGCAGGCATTCCAAGCCCTAAAGCTCAGCTGTGGAGTTTATAATATTCATTATCTGCCCCCCCACCACAAAGTAATACAGAAAACATTCCAAAAAAACAAATGTACTATGTGTAATATTCTTATTGTAATCTAATTGCCTGTGGTTGCATTTGAATTTCTGGTTATTATAATGTTCTTGTCAAATAAAATTTGTTTTTTTTTTAATAAAGGTAAGGCTTGGTGTTACAAAAACCTTTCTACAAATAGTTGCAAAAAAGTGGAGGGTCATCTTATAATCGGACCAATGCTAATATTATATTAATAATAGTAATATTAATTAAAAAATTCATGTAGCACTGGTCATACGGTTGAAGTAAACCCTGAACTAGGTGTGTTGTAACACTATTATAGTGAATAGTGATCATTATTGACTATGACCAGTTCAATAGATTCCAAACCAATGAAACAGCATCCACTGTAGGCTCAGCAGGGTTGGGTACAGATCAGCCCAACATGCAGGTGTGATGCACCTCCAGGGGACTAGGCCCTCCATTTCACAGCACAGAAAATAAATAATAGCGTGCAAATTGATTTTCTTCACTCTGGCGGCTCCAGCAGCTTCCGAATCTGTTAAAGCCAGGACGCGGCAGGGAAAGGTGGGCAACCGGCGAACAATCGAAGGGCGTTGTGTGAGTGCAGCGGCGTGGGCAGCCGTGGGCCCGGGGAAAGTCCACACCACAGATACCCAAATCCCACAGCCAGGGGCGTCAGCGACTGGCGCCACTGTCATCGCAGTCCCCTCTCCCAGTGAAACGGCCCCTAAACGCTCTGTAAGGCAGCGCCTTCTGTAACATAGAGGAGAAGAGCGGAATCGCACAGGACAGCGCGCGCGGAAATGCGATACAGGGCTGAACGTGAGGCACGCGGTAACAGCCAGGGAATGTCTCCGCAGTACGTGAAGAGTGCCTGGAGTCAACAGAGCCTCCCGGAGTTTAATCCAGACCGTCAAGCATGCGAGATGGATGGGGATCTATGTCTGCATCTACTTACGGGTTGGGATTTCTGCCACTAATTAGTCCAGCTGTTTTTAAACAATGCATTGCGGGGACCGAGGAGCACACCGATGTCATGCTGTCAACACGCCAATCTCGTCACTCCTAGATCAGACAAAATGTGTTTTTGAGACCGTTAGGAGACTTTGATAATGAGACAGTACTTGTCCCCTTGAGCGCAGATGGGGTCCTAAGGGCAGGCGTACCCTAACATCCTCATTAAAGAGCTTCAGACACCAGGCTGGATTCTGAGCCACATAAAATCTGCCGATGTCAGCATGGTTTGACCCCCTTGCTCAATTACAACCCCATCACCAAAGCCAAAGCGAGAATTCACTCCGCCTCCGCAGTCACCTTTATTCCTCAACATGTCCGTCTGATACTTAAAATATCTTGTCGTTTCATGATTAAAGTTCACCGAGCAAGACGAGAAGCAGGCCACTCGGTGAAAAGCCGGGCATTGAGAGGGTAGAGAAAACGCACCGTGACGACGAAGCTTCGAGAGCCGCTGACAAAGTCCCCACAGCTGCCTGCCCACTTGGGCGAGATCTGCAACGGTCCCCAAGACCGAGTCCGTAAATTAATTACGATTTCCTACATCCAAGGACATGCAGTGTCCGTGGCTCTGAGCGGACAGCAGGCTTCTCACTAGCTTGGGTCTGCCTGCGTGTGAGCGCTGCAACCCTCAGGCACACTGCTCCTACCCAGTGACTCACTCCCCCGCTTTTGAGGGTACATCCGTCGCGATATCAAATGCCGTGTGGGGCACGGCACAACCTGGACAGGCATGCACACTCTCACCGGTCACCACACACACTCCAGGGATGGAGGTGTGATTTGGAGAGGAACATTGTGAGCACATCTGACTATTATGCAGGGGGAGTGCTATAATTATGGCCTCGCCTTCCTTAAATAGCAAGTAACTCTATTAGAAATATTCCTGAACGTCTGTTGAATACTCACAAAACAGGGTACCTTTCACTGTCCTAAATCAACTTCCGGAAGTGAGTGTGCACCCCCAGGTGACCTCTGGACCTCAAATAAAAGAACATGGGCACACAACTATATAAACTTTAATGCCACATAAATCTAGCCATTTAAAAGCACATAAAAAAAATACACGCTTAAGCGCATGAACTTTATAAGGTTCTCCTGAAACCATAATGGCTTTGTTACTCTTTTAAAAACATTCAAGCCCCTTTCCATCGTTAGCGTAGCAAATAAGCATGTAATTAACCTATTACTTATGGTGTCATTAACTTCCAGTAAATATTTGCCAGTGCAGGTACGAGTTGTTGATTTTCAAAATCTAAACATCCACGCCCATGGTTTGGGCATAGGAAGCTACCCAGCGTGGCCAGTTATGGAAGTTGGAGCAAAAACCTGCCAGGGGCAGGTCCGAGTCCCAGGATAGCCCGATCTAAACTGCTCCATCTCCGTACCCCTCCATGCACATGTGAAAGGTTTTTTTTAGTTTTTTTTTTTTTGCGGGGGGGGAGCGAACAAAATAACAATTAACTAGGTTTAGTCAGATTCCCGCAACATATCTGGGACGAGAGTAAATGTTTGCAAGTCGCTATAGACATAGCTTGCTATCATAACGGATGCGTTTAACCATAAACCACTTTATAAAAAAAAAAAAAAACAACAACAAACGGACGTTAACTTCTGCTTGCATAACTCCGCGGTAAAATAAAGTCTAAGCGTCAGCAGGGTTGTTAAATTGTTACTTTAAAAGTGCGATCATGTTTGCAGTTTGTACTGAGAGACAGTGAGTAAAGCGATCTGGCACGATCGCAAAACGAAGCCAGGCTCAGGGACAGAAGTTTTTAAAAAGGAACATGATCAAATAAAACTCGCCCTTAAAGAGCCTTCAAACTGCATTGCAGGACGAGCTACAAATGTGCTTAAGTGTACTGGCAGGCTTACCTGGCTCCGGGAGGTTGATCTTCTCAGGAAGCGTATATGTAAAGATGAAGCCCCCCCCCAACAAAAAACAATAAATTATCCGGAAATGGAGGGTATTAAACGCGTTCAGTCAGATCCACGTGTGCGCCGCAAATTTAACTGTATTCCTCCCACTTAAAAAAAAACACCTGGGTTTTCGCGAAGAAGGGTTACAAACCCGAACGAAAACTACGAGAAATGTTCTGGCGTTGATTTCTGCGGCCAGCAGACCTCGTGTTTGTATTGATGGCCGGATAGCCCTTCAGAGAGCGCTTCACCCCTGCAGCCTCTTCGACAGTCGCATCGCGGCGGAGCAGCTCTGCTCTCCGGCGCCCGGCGCTACCTGACTCGGGTTTCTGTGGCGCGGCCAGCCCACTTTTCACACAGCCAAAACTGGTAGCTGCCGATTAAACATCTCTCATTTCCTGTTGTTTTCACATCCCAGCTGAGGGCGGTGAGAAATAAGAAAAAAAGAAACATGAAAAATATCCTATTGCTGAAACTCTTTTTTCCAAAAACTTGGCAGGTAAAGCGCATTAAAAAGAAAATCGCGCCGTGAGGTTTGAAGAGCCTCATACAGATGTTTTTAATGTTACAACCGTATAAACTATAATTTATACATTCTGTGCGCAACAGATCCAATGACGGGAGCACATCCCGTATAGGGTAAATTTAAGTGATGGATAGGGCACCATGTATACATACCATACAGTTGGATAAGATCGTCACCGAAAGCTGACATTTGATTCCTTGCATGAATAGTTTAGATGTTTAATAGTCTTAGATTGAGTTTCGTTGGCTGAAACGGGATCGTACACGCCACTTTAACTGTTCCCGGTCCCACTGATTTCAATTAATTGTTGAAAAGAAAATAAACACAGCATTAAAATCGTGTATAATTTAAACTAAGAAATACTTATACAAATCCAAAATGAAATCTAATAAGCATATTAACATACACTTCTGAGGTATTTTAATGTAGGCCTATGTATGCGTATAGTCAACAGGCGATTAAAGCCGCAGTTTACTTGGTGCAGTAGGCTATCTATCTAAGCGAAATCCATGCTGCCTTAGTTGTAATGAACTGACAGCTGAAGTGGTACATCAATAATAATAAGTAATAACGTATTATGCAGATGCTACGAATTATTCTGGGAAAATCGGGACCCTTCTGCAGATAGCCCGAGCTGCCTAAAATGATGCTAGTGGGTGTGTAGATGACTGTTAGCATCATAATTTCAGATAATGTGGCGAAGCTGCTATGTTTGTTCCAGCCAGGGACAAACTTGAACATGATGTGATGATCCTCATGCCTGCCAGACGGTTACCGATGCGGTTCGGTAATCGTGGGGTGTCGGAGGTTTGCCTATGCTCCCTTTGGGCGCCGCGTTGGTGTTATTAATACAGGAGACGACCACATCTCAGTGTAAGATCGCCGGCAGTGTGATCACTTCAGCAGTATTGTAGTCATAGGCAAATGGGGCTTCGGGAACAATTATCTGTATTTTACCCCAATAGATGGCGCTTTTGTTTTGCTTTGGGGCATGCATTAAGTCATTTTTGTATAGAGAGCACCATCTAGTGGTGTCAGAAAATACAGCAATTGGTTCAAGAAGATTCGTATGACCTTGTCTAGAATTTAGTAGCAACATCAATCGTTTTTTGCTGCACTATCAAACAGTAGTGCCACGGATGTAGCCTAATTCATTCTAGCCCTGCTTAGTTAGTAAAATGTCAACTAGCAAGTAACTCTACAAGTGAAAATGATACTTGGTAGCTCTTAAACCATAGGAAGAATACTGATATCAGGATTTAACCAGTTTAAATATGAATTAGGACACTTTACTGACAATAAACCACAGACAGCATATTTGGATAGCCAAAATACACGCATCAGAACATACTACCATCAGTACTTAACATGTTTAGATACCCTAACCTTATTTCAATTACACTATAGAGCTTCAGATATGGGAAAATTACTTTTGAGCTATATTAAATTATATATATAATAATACTTTGTGCTGTACTTACTGCGCTATACTAAATTATATATAAAATAATACTTTGTGCTGTACTTACTGCGCTATACTAAATTATATATAAAATAATACTTTGTGCTGTACTTACCGCATTTTTATGCTGATACTTTAGTCTTCGAGAAACATGTGCTGGTAGCAAGGATTTATGTACAAGTAGCCATGAACAATAAATATGGTAGGACATTTCGGTTTGGAAGGACATTTGGATAGGTAGGATGAAATGATAGAACGTTTGAGTTCCCCTTTCCGCCATGCAAGCGGTGCCGTGCAGTTTGGCAGTACTGGAGCTGTCCCGGTGGGCTTCTGTGTGTGGGCGGCGGAGGGGTCCGCGGTTCGAGTTTCCACGTGAAACGATACGGCAAAAATGATAATAAAACCCTGGCAAGGCGGCTGCTGCTACCGTTTCTCAGCATTTGTTGTAACGTCTGTAAGTTGCGACGAGATTTGGGACAAGCATAACACAGGAGTTAGGATACCGTTTGCATAAAACTGAAAATAGGACACGTGTGTCATCAGGGTCGACTCCCTCTGTGAACTGAGGTGAGTGGTCTGCAGCAATAGCGAGATCCCACATACAGGACCGTAGTACCACTCGGAGCGTATCTCATGCCTGTTTGGGCATTAGGCCAATATTATGCCATTCTCCACTGCAACCGGAATGCACACTCAACTTAGCTTGGTGTCCCCGGTCGATATTTTTAGTCAAATGGGTCAAAGCGCTACAGGTATCCATTTTTTGTCAGCTTATCTTCTGACTCCAGCATACCTCCTCCGTCTGCCAAGGAAACCTTCACCTCTGCCTGCCATGACAGGTCTCCATTTTTCCTGACACACACCCACACATGTGACTGAAACACAAATGCAGTTAGACATCAGGGATGAAAAACCTCGGTTTAGATATTCAGGGGCGGCTCTGTCCTGCTGACCCTGAGCTATTACATCCCCTTAACGTAACTTACTCTGAGAGAAAAACAGCTTAATTTGAAAACGTGAGCAAGGGTGATGAGAATTGGCTCACAAAGTCAGACTCGGGTATTCATTTCATTGCCCTCAAATACAGAGAATTCCTCCTCTTGCTTGCTACAAGTGTCTGCTGACATGCCAAACGGTCTGTAAGGGTTTCCCGTATAGCCCCATATCCACACTGCAGCTTCCTGCGTGTTGAGTGCTGTCTTGAACTTACATAAGATATACGCAGACCTCAACAGTATGACGCCCTGCATTTTTCATCGATGCGGCAATAGGGCATACAGCTGGATGGCCAAAATCAGCAACCAGACCTCTTTTTTTCTACAAGTAGAAGTAGAGGAACATAGGAATCCTTTCATTTTTGTATATGAGCGATCTTGCTCTCCTTTGAGACTCGCGCACACATGTAGAGGTAAGAGTGGTGCTTGGGGTCAAGCAGTTGGTTCTACTTAGAGGAGTTTCTCTGTGGGTTTGGCATGAACACATGTGGGATCCTGCAAAGGTGTGAAAGCCAGATTAAGGGAACTGTGAAGGTCTGGAATTCCCCCCCCAGGTGCTCCTCTGTCTTGTTCCCTGTGCCGCCTGGGAGAGGCTTCAGGCTGATTCTATACTGGATAAACAAAGTCAGTTTATTTTATTTTCAGTTGTTTCATTTTCTCTCGCCTAGTAAACGCTCACGAACCCTGAAGCCCCGCCCCTCGCTCAGCTGTAGCCTGCCTCCTACCCAACATCCATTTTATTTCGTCTGTTTTTTTTTTTTTTTGTATTTGAGTTTTGTTCTTGATTCCTTCCGCGTCACATGGTTGTGTTTCCCCATCGTTCCCTGACTGTGTCATACAGTCCAGCATGTCTCCCCTTCATTGGATTGCAGTTTTGACGGCAAATCGCCCAATTATACAGGTTCGAGCGAAGGGCTGCAGGAAGCAACGGTGCAATCTGAGGGTCGCCATCATCCCCTCAGTCCAGCCAATAGCGTGGGCGCTGGCATTGGTGGGCATACACGGCTACCTGCATACAAGGAGGCGATCAACAGTAATAAGCTTTGGATGGGCTGCCTTAACCATGTCATCGGACCCCATGTGGCCGGGCCCTTCCCCAGCTCCTGGTCAGCAGGGCGGAATGGGAGCCGCTTGACAGATCATTGACCTGAGCATACGACTTATAGCCCCATCGCATGCCCACGTAAATCCCTCCTCTGATTCATCCAGCTGGGAAGCTGTGCTCCGAATTCAGATGAGCTGCTCCTGTTCTCCTTTCCTGACACACACCTCTCTCTCTCTCTCTCTCTCTCTCTCTCTCTCTCTCGCTCTATTTCTCTGTTATGCTTGCTTCTCCGCTCCGTCTCCTAATTCCTCCCTTTCTCTCTCTCCTTCTCTCTCTCACCACCTCCTTCTGCGTGTCTCTCCCTCTCTCCCTCTCTCTCACTCTGTCTGTGCCTTCACTGCATCTGTACCGAGAACCACTGAAGCCAGCAATTTCAGACTTTAATTAATTAGCCGTAGGCAGCTATTTGAGCTGGCAAATTACGTGGGGCGAAGGGGGGGGGGGTTCGATACCGCACGAAACTCTGGCACTTGCCGGGGCCACAAGGAAGGGGGCGTCGGTAGAAGCCGCAGTCCGTGTCGCGCGTCTCCATCTGGAGGTCCTCTTCAGAGATCATCCAGCGCGCGGAGAGAGCAGAGGGCGGGCGTTTTCGGCTCCGGGGAGGCGAGTGGCGGGGAGAACCAGGGTTCTTAAGCCTCGACGTTTGATTCAGCATCACTTGTCTCCCACAGCAACGATGCCTGCATAGGAATCTAGCCCACGGCAACGAAGCGAGCGAGGTAGGGTTGCAACACAGTGTGATTCCCCCGTTCACCTCTCACGTGAAGAATTGGCAGGTGTGTACAGCGCGGCATCTCCACGGACGCAAATTGAGGTAATTTGTGTTGGGTTTTTTTTGACGGTGTCGGGCTGTGAAAAGCATTTGTGTAGCATAATGGGGAGAAACGGCTGACTTCTGTCTGTGACCCACATTGCTGGATCAGAGCAGCTGAGAGTGTTCGTGTTTTAGCGCGGTATTCCCCAAATGGCAAACGCAATTTCCCTCAAATCCTATTACCCTTTTCCCTTGTCGGCAGTTGTATGTGGGACTGTGTTAGTGTGGGGGACGGGATGTGTGAAAATGGGGATGCATTGTGCACGCGTGTGTGTATGTTTGCGTTGGTGTGCGCACACATGCATTTACTCACAAAAACATAAACACACTTTGCGTGGATGTTGAGGTACGGCTGAGGACTCCTCTGCCTAATCCCCTGTGTGAGGCTTACAGGTTTTGTAGAAGAGGAAGTCGGGGCATCGTGTGGGCATCGATAGGCTAAGGATTTTGTGCCCATATCAAGAAGGTTGTGGGTTCAAATCCCATGGTGGGCTGATTAGATATATCATGTGCCCTAGAGCAAATCTCTGTATCTCAGTTGCTCCCGAGATGTCGGCTTGCCATTCTCACTATGGACAAGAACATCAAATACACGCAGAAATGATTTTGGGTACGAAGGGGCTATCAAAGAACTGATTTTCTGACTAGGAAGGCTGTCATTATTTAAAATAAACCTGACTTCAATTACCTAAAATGAATAGCTTGTACCTGACTTCTTTCTGAACATACTCAGCTGTATGCATTATTAAAGATCCACAATAAATAGTGCAGACAATCTGGGTTGCATCTTTAAATATCAGCACTATTAATGATCTGCTGTTGAAACCCCTTTCTTACTGTGTCTTTCTTGTATTTAGTATGTAGTTTATGGACACTATGTCTCAACATAGTGCATGTTTATTTTCTATATCTTATTATATCCAATAGTGGACAATTTGTCTTGCTGTCTACAGTCACATTTGTTTTTCGGATTGTTGCCATTTTTAATATGTCACGCTGGGGCCATTATCTAACTGGACAGTCTATGTCTAAGGAAGGTCAGTCAGTGTGACCAAGGTGTGCAAAAAGGTGGAGAAGGTATTGTCTAGGTCAAGGATGTCAAGATATGGACACTGTATCTCAGAGTGGACTGGCTGTGTGTGTTAAGGTGGACAGTCTAGGTGTATGCTTAGTACTAATACCTTAGTGTGAAGCGAATAAAGCTTATGATAATCATATCTAAGTATGTTACTTTTTATGGATTAGAGCTCCATTTAATAAAATGCTTCATATCCGTAGCCTTCAAATGATTCAGACATGACCGCCAGTCAGGGCTGTGAAGATGTTTGCGAGGGTCTGTGTTTTTAGCCCCCCACCCCCCACCCCCAGCTGCCTTCCGCATCCTTCACAGAGCCTCCTTTCCTCTCCTCTGCGGTCACAGGAGTGACTTAGACTTAGCTGGCACATTGCCTCTAAGCGACCCGGGACCCGCATCCCGTTTCCATGTCAAATCTCTTGTAGTGAAGCCAGCCACCCATGAGGTTCACATATATCACATTTATTAATTTAGCAGACACTTTTTATCCAAAGTGACATACATTTCGGAAAGCAGGGCCAGACAGTCCCCGGAACTACTGTGCTTTAGGGCCTCCAATAGTGAAACCACTCTGGCGACCCTGGAATCTGAACCAGCAACCTCCTGATCTCACAGTGCTAAACAGGCTGATAAAACACCGCAAATTTGGCCCATATGTGCTACACCGTTTATGCTCGCTGCTCCGTGCATATACTTTGGGGTGTGTCCACTGGGAAAGATCCACATGCGAGGCCTGAAAAGGTCCGCAGTAGCCTTAAAGTGGCGGCGCCCCTGTTTGCTGCGGCCGGCCGGTTGAGCGGTGTGACAGGTACAGTGCACTGCTTGCCAGGCCTGTCACCGGGCTGCTTTGTGCATGCAGTTCCACGCCGTTCCGTTTGGCAGCAGGAGCTGAGCCACGCTTCCTGTTCGCTGGTCCTTCTTGTTGTAAAATTAAATAAATGAATATGGGTAGTATTGACCGGGGTGCTTTCAAACGTGTCTGCCCGGGGGAGGGGTGGTGTCTGCCAACTGCTGAGTGGGTGGATTTCTGGCTAATGAAGGGGGGGGGGCGGCATCCAATGAATGAGGTTTCACAAAGCAGCTGACTGAAGTTCCCCATCCGCCCCATTTAGACGCCCCCTGTGCTACCACCTACGTCAATACGTGCTGGCTACCCTTAATGGCTGGAATGTGATCAAGGTAGAAGTTGAGGCATACTGGTCTTGGTATGAATCTGCATGAATCAGAGCCCACAGGCGACATGGACCTGGAATGGTTACTATTAGATTCAAGGGTTGTGGGTTCAATCCCCCTCCCTGGCTGGTGTGTGGTGAGTTTGCATTTCCTTGGGGTACTCCAGTTTCATCCCACTGTCCCTGTAGCTCATTTGGAATTGTGTCTCAGAATTTCTGCACATGGGATCATGCAGGTGTGTGCCGCATGACGGACAGCATTCACACTGCCGCCTGACGGACAGCATTCACACTGCCGCCTGACGGACAACATTCACACTGCCACCTGACGGACAGCATTCACACTGCCGCATTATGGACAGCATTCACACTGCCGCCTGACGGACTGTATTAACACTGCCGCATGACGGACAGCATTCACACTGCCGCCTGACGGACAGCATTCACACTGCCGCATGACGGACAGCA
>JABFDZ020000097.1:7825598-7838259 GCA_019775955.2 Pollimyrus isidori | reverse complement strand
CCCCCCCCCCCCCCCCCCCCCCCCCCCCCCCCCCCCCCCCCCCCCCCCCCGCCCGGCCCCCCCCCCCCCCCGCGGTCACTCAGTCCCCGCATTTGTCCTTAATAGAAAACTAGTCCCCATCTTTTGTTAAAAAGTACCAACCCCCACCTCGCACACAGCGTTCCCGATGTCCTTGGCGCTCCCTGCCAGCTTGATCCTCAGCGGCGCAGTAAAGCGTCACTGCAGAAGAGAAACTGGGGTGACGGAGAAGCAGTTTTCACGCCTCTTACTCTATGTGCACCTGAGACACTCGCTAGTGACGCCGCAAAGCGAAAGCCGGCCTCTGAACATCCTATTACTTTGGAGCAGTGATCCACTTCTTATTTACATTTTTATTACTTAACGGACACTTTGGCCCAAAATGATGTACAATTGAGAAGGCAGGGTCAGACACGCCCTAGAGTAATTGGGGGTTTAGGGCCTTGCCCAGGGGCCCGATAGTGGTATTACTCTGCTGAGCCCAAGATTATGAACTAGCAATCTTCTGATCATAGGCAGTGTCTTAGCCAGCTGAGCCACACATTGCCCCCATCATAAGGCCAGAGAGGTTCTGAGAAGAAACCAGGCTAGAGCTGAGCCTCTCGTCCCTGTCCTCATCCTTGTCCTCATCCTTGTCCTCATCCCTGTCCTCATCCTTGTTCACATCCCTATCCTCATCTCTGTCCTCATCCCTATCCCTTACCTGTCCACATCCCTGTCCTCGTTCTCGTTCTTACTCCTGTCCACATCCATGTCCACATTCCCATCCACGTCCCTGTCCATGTCCCTGTCCTCATCCCTGTCTCTGTCCCTGCCCTCTTCCCTGTCCACATCCCTGTCTCTGTCCCTGCCCTCATCCCTGTCCACATCCCTGTCTCTGTCCCTGCCCTCATCCCTGTCCACATCCCTGCCCTCATCCCTGTCCACATTTTTGTCCCCATCTTTGTCCTCATCCCTGTTCACATCCATGTCCACATTCCCGTCCTTATCCCTGTCCCCATCCTTGTCTACATCCCTGTCCACATCTCTGTCCACATTCCTGCCCTCATCCCTGTCTACATTTTTGCCCCCATTCTTGTTCTCATCCCTGTCCTCATCCTTGTCCTCATCCCTGTCCTTGTCCCTGTACCTGTACCCTAACCAGCCGCAGTAACTAGCACCCAGGGAGAACATAGTACCTTCTAGTGAGCAGCAGATGCTGGTGATTTATGACTTTAGGAGGGACCCCAAGAACCTGGGCCATGACTTGGCCCAGAGCAGTAGGAGGATCTTGCTCCACTGAGAAGAAGAATGGCAAAGCGCCTCACAGATCCCCTTCTTCCAGGTCGACTTCCTGTGACTTATTTCTGTTACCATACTCGTGTGCATCCTTGCTATCCCCAGCTCTCTACCCCTCTATCCTCACCTTATTCCCTCCCTCCTTTGCTTCTTCTCTGTCCGCTCATTCATCCCATTCTCCTCTTACCTGTCCTGCTCTCCTGGTTCATCTGCCTCTCTCTCCCTTTCTCTCTTGTCTTTTCCTCTGCAGACTTCAAGAGCTCCGTTCACCGAGATCACATGACCATCAGCGTTACCCCTTCCCCTCCACCCCCGATGTCCTCATACCCTCTCGCTCCATCTCCAGCGAAGTCTAGGCCCCCCCGACCAGCCCCGCCTCTGTGCTGCCCACCCCGACAAGCACCTGCCCCTCCGCCGTTCCCACTCCACCCAGGTATAAATTTGCCCCCCGCACCAGCCTTTCTGCTAACACAGCGGTGAGTCCCCTGGCGGTCTTCTCCTTCCCAGGACTAAAAATACACCCTCCCCCCAGCAGCATCAAAGTCATTCTTATTATTTTAATACCCATTACGTCTATCATGTGCCAATACTTGGATTTCAGTAACTGTGACGCCAATCAATATGCTTCCACGTTTATTTGATCTTTTTATATTCTTTTATATTCCATTTTTATGTCGAAGCGCTAAACTCCTTACTCAGTGGCCTGGAATTTTTTTTGTTCTAATTTATGTGTGTTACAGCAACTACTACATCCAAATACTAAACACTAAGGGTTTGTTTTTCACTGTTCCAAACCTTTAAGAAAGACGGGAAGGAGGAGATGCGGCGTTCCAAGTGTTCGCCGTCATCATTTTAAAACGAACTGCAGATCCCCCCTTCCTGTCCAAGCTAGTACTAGGAATGTCTAGTATGAGATGGTCATTCTCTGGCTATGGAGAGACTGCATTGAAAGATCTTTTGACCATGACACAAAAGGGACTGCCGAACACCACCAACCAACTACAAAGGGTGTCATTCACAATGGACTGGGCAAGCCAACGTGCAAGCAGCGTCTGTCTCGTTACTCCACCCAGTGGCCACTATATGCCACTGCATGCATAACCCCACAAGCCCTGTAAATCTCCAAAGGTCAGCCCCAAAATCAGGCGTCCACGATTCACCGTCTCATGGATTCCACACTTTCATGGATTCCAGCCAGCGGGGACATGTCCATGCCCTCGCCCCAGAAGACCATGGGGTGCAGTTCAGGAAAACAACGTTCCACTTCTTATGAAGAAAGACATTTTAATTCCACTTTCAACCAGTGCGTTTGTTTGGAGTTCCAGCTTGAATCACATTAAATGTTGCTCGCTCCGTGATCGCTGGATTTCAAATGACCCACTTCTGAGGAAAATCCTTCAGTGATGGTACAGAAATAAAAAGGACATCTGGCACCTGATTGGATTAAACCAAAAAAAAAAAAGAAATCACATGGGTGTAATTCATCAACACAGCAGCATTTCAATGGTCAGACTTTGTCCATTTGCTGGTCATTCAGAGCCACACCCCCACTCACAGCTGCCACTGTATATGAAAAATGATCCAATATCATCAATATTTATTTTGTTTTTTTTCATTTTAAGCTTCGTAATCATTTCAATTTCAAGAAATCCTAGTGGAGTACTGCAAGAAAAAAAATCCAATTTTGTGGTTGGTACTGCCAATATAAGTCTGGTTTTAAACTTCAGGGATAGTCTGTTAGAATATTCCGTCCAGCGATTGGGGTATCTATAATGAACCGCAAAGTCACTTATTACAGTTTTCTAATACCACATACAGGTTGTCGGTAGCTGAAATCAGGTTCCATATTCACTGTCCAGGCGACAAGTTCTGTATTCTGAAGTCTGCCCTGAACTTCTGAGCAGTGAGATATTGGAAGTTCAGTTTATACTTGGCTTTAGCACATGGGTCAAGTAGAAGGGCAGCTTTTTCATATTGCCACCTCTGTGCTGGTGATAATTACGGACTGGCTGCTTCCAGCCTCAAACTGTTTGTGACATTTAGGCTGGTGTTCCGTAATGGTTTGACCAGGGCCTGTCAGGCCGTCAGCCAGCAAACTCTGAGTGCCAGCGAACTCCGTGGGCACTCAGGACTGGGATGGACTGACCAAGGCCTTAGGGACAGCCATGCGATCACGACGGGCTTCTAAACCCCAGCTTCTAAACAGCCTGTCCGACATTTGCGTCTACATCTCCCTTACATCCTAATTATAGAAGCCAGTGTTCGACCTGATAATCGCGCCTTTGGGGAGTGAGAGGCGTGTTTAATAGGAGAGGGAAATGTGAAAAGGACTCGTTTCCCAGTCGAGACTCACCGCATCCTCTCATTCTACCATCCGTGGCCGATGCCAATACCAAATAGCCTTTGCTGATGTAGCGAGATGGCATTCTAGTTATGTGGTTTACCGTCAGCCTGCCGTGTAGCCGTGACCAATCGGGAACATGAATTAGTAGATAAGTTCTTTTGCTGGTGTATGGGCACGCAGGATGCACAGCGTGATAAATATCACAGACTTTCTCGAAAACGAGGGTGGACTGCAGCCCTTCGGTGAGAATTATAATAAAATTGCAAGTGCGCGACACTTGATTTTTCAGTTGACAGTTTCGGTCATTATAGAACAGCTGTTTCAAGTGGTAGCCGCAACACTGAGAGCTGCTTGCTAGGTCATATGATAAGATCCCCGCTAGGGTATTTTTTAAAGCAATGGTGATCGAAAAAGGTAAGAATTTTGTGGCATGAGCCACAAAGAGTCAGAGTGAGAGAGCGTTACATGTTTACACGCTGATTAATCGTTAGCTCTCTTAGAAAGCACTTTACCTGAGGACTATTACATCACCACTGCGATAGAGATGTCTTTATTTACAGGATTTTGTCCGTATTTCGTCCAGTGTCACTGGGATGTTAACAAAAATATCCATTGAAAAAATGGTTTTGTGCTTATGATTGTTCATATGCATAGAAATTGTTGGTGTTTTATATTTGTCTGGTAACTTTTCACTGGGCTAGTTCTGAATCTGAAGGTCTCCATTTTATTAATGTGCTTCATTGTAATGGTTTTCTCATAGTTCGTTTTGTCGGAATATCTATATGTAAATGAATCTGGTAAGTGTGGGCTCAGCCTTAGAGGGTCCGGAAGGTTTAAGTGAAACCATTGTACTCATTGGACTCTAGGGTACCCAGTACTGCGGGCTGGTTGGGATATTGTTTAATCACAGCGTGTGGTAGTGTGATTGAAAATATTCAAATAATTGGGCTTGGTGTTTTGGAATTTTAAAACCGGTATCTAATAAGATGTGAGACAAGTAACCATTAAACCCGCAGGACAGAGGCCCAGAGACATGAACTTGATCGAATGGGTCTATTACGGTGCCTAAGTAAATTATGTGCTCACTAGCGCCCTCCTCCTCCTGGAGGCCAGAATAGCAATGGCCACGACCCAGGATGCATCTCGCACTGATTCTCTCCCCAGAAACCGGGTGCAGAGAAACACCGGCTCCCTGGTTTATTAAGGGGGGCAACTCCTCCTCTCTTTGAAATCTCACCGTTCATGGATCCGAGAAGCTCAAAGGATCTTCTGAACCTCCTCAGGAATAAAGACACGCAAAAGGGAATCCAAGTTCTGATGCTATTTATTAGATTTCATTTGACACGCGAAGAGTGAAATAAAAATGAACTATGAATGGGTATTTTGAAGGAAAAGAGTGCATAAAGAAACAGAACATAAAATTTTATGAATTAAGCATTTTTCATTACTGTAAAAATCTTTTATAAAGTATTTATTCTGTGTGGTTGGAGCCAGAGATGCTCTTTATCTCGTATTTTTGTTACAAATACAGAAGGGAGTATTTATACATATTAGTGTAAAAAAAAACCATGCAGAGACAATCTTTCAACCAGCTAGGGAGGTAGAGAAATTAATAGATATTAATGTAACTGAGGCTAACGGTATACAGGTGTAGAAAGGACACAAAGATGAAAATACAGTCTAATGTCGTTACAGTGTGATTAAAACTCAATCGAGTGGGCTACCCACATCGCTGTTTCTGAACTGTCTGTTTCTGGTGTAACTTTTTGGGACTTTTTGTTGTTTTTACATTTAGTTAACGATTGTATCTCATTTATACAGCCGAGACTTTTCCTGGAGTCGTTCAGATAAAGTACCTTGTTCAAGCGTACAACAGCCGTGCCCATTCAGGTTATGAGTCCGTGATGGTACCTGCTGCCCCCTGGTGGTGTAGTGTTGCGGCCCTTGTAACTTTTTACGGGCAGACTACAGCTTTTAAGTTTTTACTTTACTCGGAGTTTTTCACGCAGCCTATCTTTCTGTAAAAAAAGTGCTTTTTTCTATATGAATACCTGTCCACTCTACATGTATTTGTACTATCCAGCTGGAGTGTTATATCTTTGGTGACATAGCGTTGTTTCTTGTATAATTTCGGGGGACTTCTAACTCGTTATTACAGGCCAGCAACAAACGAAGGCTCCTCTCCAATCTTTACACCTCAGTGTGGCCCCAGCAAGGCCGCTCACAGACTCCAGGCGACTGACTGTAATCCAGCGCACCAATATAACAGACTGGCTCTGTGTAGGTCTCTCTCCCGTGTAGGCAGCTAAGCTCCGCTCCTAGCCAGGCATGCATGAGGGATGTGTTGTTACAGGCGGGATGTTGTGAAACCAGGTAAGATGAAGGGCGATTGTGCGGTGGCTGGTGTGGAGTACATCCTCATTTTACCAACAACGCCAGACTTTGATTCCGTCACCTCTAAGCCACTGTGCTTGGGCGGCTTCCCCAAAACTGTGGAGCGAGGAGTCAGGCGATTGTTCAGGCATTGACAACCGAGTCATTCCATCACACGTTTTTATTTATTTACACCTTATTTATGTACAGGAGCTTTGGATAGTTCATTTTTTCAAACAAACCTCTGAAACGGCAAACCATATTATTCCTAAATTATGTACAGATTCATGGCCAGTGGTTAAATATTTACAGCAGCAACTGTTTTGCGGTGTTTGACGGGGCTTCATTGGGGTATTCGATACCGTACTGTAGGTTACTCGGATACTCAGTTAGGATACTCGGGTCTGTTTGAATGGGTGAGTTTGAATATCGAGCATTTTTTATTTTCAAATTACTGATTACTGCACTGCCATATTTACCTTTTTCTCGTTAGATCAATTGGGCTAAAGTTATTTTGTTCTTCCGTTTGCCTGGATCCGCAGCTCTGCTGATTCAGTTTTACCGGCAGTCCCTTAAATGCTCAGCGCAAACAGCACAGTCATCTCTGCCGTCGTCTGCACCAACTGGGGCAGTGGTGTAGACCACAGTGCACCTTTCAGGTGTCATTGCCAGATTTAACCCATTTCGATACCATCGTCACCATGCTTCTTTTTTAATGAGACGTGCATGGAAGTGTGATTCTTTACGTTTCAGCTTTGAGGAACAGCTCCGACTGAGCTCAGCCCACTTCATGTTAAATATGAGTAAAGACACATCCTTTCTTGGACATCGACTGTGACTCGGAGGAAAGAAAAGCCAGCTGCCCCGCTGTTCATTTACTTTAGGTTATCGTTCACCATCATTGCCGTATGACTGAGTTGGTGTCTTGGGAATCCTTGGTAAACGTGTAATTAAAAACACATTGAATCAGTTGTTTTTGTCGTTCTTTTTTGACCTAAACTTTTCTAATGGCACAAAGAATCCACATGTATAACGGGGTGCTTGAGGTTAGACTTCTTTTTTCATGTTGTTTTGATGTATCTTCTATTTGTAGAGATTTGTCTGATAAGAAAATAAATATGCATTCTGGTAAAAAAAAAAAAGGAATCGATGATGCATCGTTTTGTTTGACCGCGTGTGTTTGTGATTATTTATATATACTAAAATCCCCATTTACTAAAAGTACCCAGTCCCTAGTAGGGGAGTTTATTGTGGAGACTGGGCAGGGCTGCACACACAGACAGAGAGCAATGACCAAAAAGGGAACCCAGCCCTAGGCGACACTACGCGATTAACGGAGGAGCAAACAAGAGGCAGCTGTGGCTGGTTAACAGGAGGGCAGGAACAAGAGGTCAGACTAACGAGCTTCAGGTGCAGCTGATTAGTAGCCACACCCAAGGGAAATGCTGGAAACTGACCAGCAGGATGGGCTGGACCTGATACCCACCCCCCCCAGCAAACACATAACCACAGTGTGTCTCTACAGCCAGATGAGAATCACTTTTCTAATTTACAAATATATTTTAGTCCATATATATATATATATTATTGATCACTTATATATAGATCTGCTGAGAAGTGGGTGAAGGACGAGTTAGTACAGTTTACTAGTGGCTTAATGGTGCAAAGAAGCTGAGATTCACTCATGTCTTCCTACGCCTGAGGCCTCCGCATTTACTGGAGATGCTGTTAATGCGTTAGTCCTGTGGGGGGCGACATGGAGGGGCATCCTAGGGCTCAAAATTATTCTTCAGTAATATAAAATTACATGGAAATTTCATGATTACCAAATAAGCCAGACCTGTTTTAAAATTCAAATGAGGTCAAATATGTCATTTTATCCAAATTAAATCTGGGACACATTTAAATCAATAGGTTATCCACTGTTCACATTAGTGGCACCGGACTGTGGCTTGTCTGTACAAACCCATCACCACCATAGACTGGTAGAGGCTGAAGAAGCAGGGGAGACAGAGTGGGAATATAACGTTACAAGGTCTTTTACTCATAATAACTTACAGTAGGTATTGCAAGCTGTGTGCAACTTGCAATGTTTGGCTCAGGATCGCCTCCTGGTGTCAGCATGTGATATGCAACGCGGGATACAAAATACTCTACTCAGCAGTTCCTGTTCCTGACAGCAAGGCTGGGCGTTACCTGCCACGTGTTATATGAAAAATAAACGTTTTACAAAATCAGGTCACGCAGTCTGGTAGTGAACTGCCAAGGAAGGTCTTACTAAATGTATGTTTCTTATAGCAACGCAAATGCACCTGACTGTGGTGCAACAGAGAGGAGCAATAATGTTCTCGGTAACTAAAGCAATTTCTCCTGCAAAATTTGAAACGGAAGTCATGTCTAAGCAGCGACTTTTACCGCCAGCCTTTGTGAGCCTTTCTGCTGGCCGAACTGCTCCGAAACGTGTGAAGTGGCGCATTTGAAGCGCGCCGAGGGCGGCGTCTGAAAGTCTCCCCGGCGCTGATCCCTCCTCGCGCCTCACGCTTGCGGCTCCTATAGCCCGGAGCCCCGGGGCCCAGTGGGTGTCGGCTAAACGCCCGATTACACACACCGGCTCCCGTTTGCACCCCTGCAGGCACCTTCCTCATGAAACATGCATGCCCCTCTCCCCCCCCCCCTCCCCCGGGAGCTGCAGTGTAAATGTGCATGGCCTCAGCATATTCATTAAATGCTAATTATTAACTGAATACTCCAGAACCTTCCATCCATTTATAAATCAGCAGTAGTAACAGCCGCCGTGTGAGCCCCTCCTGCACTCCAGCCCAAATCCCTCTCAGGCTCTTATTCACATGCAGGAAGCTGACCACACGCCCCACAACCCACTGAAAATGGTCCTACGATCCACATTCGGGTTGCGACCAGTTGAGAAACCTTGCTTTGCAGTCAAAACACAGAAGAGATAAAAAGGACTGATTTCCAAATGGAGAAGCTGGTCCCTCAGGACACTCGTTTGCTTATGCACACACTCCCCTGCTGTCTGGTTTGGGAAATGCGCACCCTGGGCACATATCGCCATTCAACGGGTGGTAAAAACAACCCAGTTCCCCACCGGGTCCTCACCATCCATTTAGGACAGGCAGTTTCACAAGACAGCTTGCAGCACTGTGACTGGTCCTACCCACCCAAACCGTGCACGTTTCTTTCTCCTGCTGTCTGGCAGACGGCGCTGAAGCATTTGGATCATTACTGCCAGACATAAAAACAGCTTTTATCCCCAGGCTATCAGGGATCTGATCTGGAAAGAGCCCCCCCAACCCCCCACCCCAATAATCCGGTGAATCTGGTGGTCACAACGCTACAACTGAACTGCACAAGTCACTTTAAACACCTACAATATTATCATTATTTTAATTCTGACTGTTCGCCTATTGGTTAATGCTTACCAGAATTTTAACACCTTGTATTGCAGTACATATTACATTATTTTGCACCATGTATTATGTTGCTCTATGTACCAGCCCTGTTTTCCAGAGGAGGGACCCCAGGAAAGCATATCATATCGGGCCCCCAATCATCAACTGTTCTGGTCCCTGAGGTGGTACCAGTGCATGGCCCCCTTGCCTCTACCTGTCACCCGGGGGGCCCTTGGAATGGTTGTGACTTGCCCCCCCTTTGTGGCGCCCCTGCTGTCATGTACTGTAGATGTTATCACCGGGTTACACACTACCCTCACACCACCAGCATTGGGGGTTCGAATCTCACCACTGCTCCACATGCGCGGTGGTCGCACATTTCCTGTGTCATGCAGGGTCCTTCGTGCAGTTAAGCTGCGTGGTGTGTCTAAGTTGTCAGCATAGAAGTGTTTGTGTGTATGTGTCCCATGATGGACTGCCATCCCACCCAGGGTGTGCCCCAGGCCTGTACCCAGTGACACCTGGGATATGCTCTAGCCCCCCTGTGACTCGAACCAGGATCAGCGAATGGCAGATAGATGAACGATCTTGCATTGTCACTGGAATGAAACTCCCTGTCATTTTGCTGTGCACACATATAGAATATGACAATGAATACGTGTTTGACAAAAATTACTTCATTGCGGACATCACTGTTTTGTGACATACTGTAGCTGCTCGCATGTATGGAATTGTGAGAGGCCAGAGATTGACGTGACAGTATAAAGGATGATGTCAGCAGCTGGTCGCATTCTCCAGATGCAGTCGCAGGCTGGCTTTCCGTGTCCGGTGAGGTGATTATCTGATAGCAAACATAGCTGCAATTGTCCTTTCCTGTATATTATGGATTTAGTGTTGGTTTATATCCTTTAATAAAAGCATTTAGACAATATCTTCGCTAAGAGGTACATAAGATTTTATCAAGATTCTGTAGGCTGACTGTGCGTTTATATTTAAATAACTGTTTCCGTGATCGATTTTCATTTTGATTTGACCATCACTGATCGATATACATTCACAACACTCAGAGGTGCCCGAAATTTTAACAAAAAACAAGATCAGTTTCAATAAAGGTAACGGAACAAGTGCCCTCCGCCCCTAACCTAGTATTTCAGTCGAACGTTCGATTCATTTAAACGAACATTTCGGTAGAATCGGATATGTAAATTGAACTGAACTTCCCATTAAAATAATTGTTTGTCTAGTTTCGCAATTAATTCCAGGTCCTGCTAATTGCGTCATTTTTGAGGTGTGGGTGGAGATTTTGAAGGGATAGATTTGCTAGTTAGTCGGAAGATGATGGGCTTTTAAGAAAGAACATGCATATAGATCGGTATCTATCAGATGTTGTGCTGCAGTTTGTTCGGCTTGCTTGCTTATTTGTTGAATTAATTTTATTTATTTGTGTGGCGACAGTTGCTAAAGAGAGAAGGATCCCGCTGCTTCATTACAACATATGGCCTATCTGTGTTATATTGTAATTCGGAGGACAAACGGCGTTTTTATTACACTTACCGTTCATATGTCATCTGTAACTCGTGCTATGATAAATAATGATATATACATATAAGTTCTGATGTAAGTGTCGATGTGAATGCAAATGTGAAACAGCAGAATAGCAGTCCTACCACAGCGCAAAAACGGTTATTTTTGGTATTTTTCTAATTTAATTTCTTCAGAATAAATGTTATTCAGTGGATTGCCATTTATACATTCTGAATTGTCCACATTCAGCGTTCTTTTCAGCGTTCTTTGTAACGTTGGTTTGGATGAATTAAATGCATCTTAAAATAGGATTTTCAAAATACTTAACCCAGGTGTAGTAAAAAATATAAATAGTATTATTCTGATAGCCGTACTTTATTAGACACTGGAACTTGTCTAAAATGAATTTAATGGCCTAGAAAATGTAGCTTTAAGTCCGCGGGGTGGCGATATTCTGCTTTTGAAAAATGAATAGACTAAATTATCAATGTTTTGTGTTGCATTCCGGTGAACACGCAAAAAAACCCAATTTTTTTCAGTAGCACATTTAATTACCCGTAGGTGTTTGAAAGTATTATAAAGCTAGATTTTATTTAAAAACTCAACTTTTAGGACAATCTATTGGCACCCCCCCATCTTCTCTGCTACGGACACGGGAGCTGACAGAGGCTGCAGCTGTGATGCAGGTCCTGCGCCGCCTGCATGCTGCGGCTCTAGCTGGCTGCAGTGAGGAGAGACGTGCGCGTCCGCATTGTCGGCTGCGTACGGCAGCGGCAGGCAGCCAATGAGGCGCTTCGGGGGGGCGGGGGTCAGTGTTGCTGTGTGTCCGGTTATGAGGCGTGAATAAACAAGAGAGGAAACGAGCCCGACTAAACTCCGAAAATGTATGGGAATGTTAAATTACCGGAATATACCGAAAACAAGTTTTTATGTGGTTCCTATAGGCAGGCACCTAGCTTCTGACAGGGCCTCGCGGCTCGGCAGCCAATTTCACTTTGTCTCGGACGAGGGGCGCCGGCGCTAATGGTCGCCTAGGGCGCTACATTACCTAAGACCGGTGCTGGGTTTATAGAAGACTGAATTGATAATATTCTGGCTAATACGCCTGGGTGTCCAATGTCCTCCAGGTGTGTCTGATTAAAAGAACCCTCCATTTCTAAAAAATTTAAATGGCTGTCGGATATTAGGCCCAGTAAAAATAATTATTAGTTTATCATCCTTTCAATCAGAAACAAGTGATGAGGGAGGGCTAATTTTTTATTATTTTTGCATTTTTATTTCTTAGAAAGCAAGTACTCAAAGTTATTGAACTAATTGTTAATTAAGTGAGCAGGATGTGGAATTTAAGAAACACATGGAATGGTTGGGGTGCCCCTGAGGAGAGGTTTGGGAACTGAAGTGATGTTCATCTAGTCATCCAACTACATAGATACCAGTAACTTTTTTTTTTTTTGCGGAATTGTTTGTTTGCATATATAGTATTTTACTGCATTTTTTTCCTGACAGTTTTTTTGAGCAAGTATGTACTATGATGTACTATAATGATGGAGGTGCAGGAAGTAGTGCTATTGTTTAGCAACTGGAAAGTTGCAGGTTTAGGCCCTGGTTCCTCCTGACTCCATCAAAGTGTCCTTGACCAAGACACTGAACCCCAAATTGCTCCCGATGTACAGGTTGGCGCCTTGCATGGCAGCCTCCGCCACCGGTGTATGAA
>JABFDZ020000097.1:7790962-7804611 GCA_019775955.2 Pollimyrus isidori | reverse complement strand
CCCCCACATTCCAATCCCTCTTTTAACTGTATATTCTGCTGCTCTGCCTCTCTGTCAGCATTGTGCCTGTATTGAAGAGCTTCTGTACCGCTGCACCTTCTGGCTCTGCGTTTTCTCTTTTTCTGGAATCTCCACGGGCCCTGCTCCGCAAAGTCTTAAACCACGGCGGCCTGCCTTAAACCACTGCGGCCCGCTTTAAACCACCGCGGCCCGCCTTAAACCACGGCGGCCTGCCTTAAACCACCGCGGCCCGCTTTAAACCACCGCGGCCCGCCTTAAACCACCGCGGCCCGCTTTAAACCACCGCGGCCCGCCTTAAACCACCGCGGCCCGCTTTAAACCACTCGCAGGGGAAGGACTGCAGCGTTAGTGGCGTCCCTTTAATGTCGCTGAGCTCGTTACATCGGCATTTGACACACTGGACTTACGCACAGCACAAATATTACAGGAATAAAACCATTATTGGGTTGTACAGGGTCAAGTGATGTGTCCAACTGGGCAGTGGATAAAACAGGACTGCGGGTCCCATCGGCCTGCATGCGACGCTTATTAGAACAGACGGACTGGTTTAGCCGGCGCCGCTGCCTGTTCGTTCCGCGAAGACGCGCCATCCTCCTCTCCGCCTGCCGTGGGGAGACGCGGAGCGGAGCGGACGGCCATCGCTGCACGGAGCCTTTGATTGATGCGTCATGTCACACCTGAAGCCGACCCGCTGGCTCATTCCACTGGCCCAGTCTGACCGCGGCCATGTCGGACGCACCCCTCCGCGTGTCCTCAGCCGATCTGCCGCTGCCCCCGCGGCAGTGACCGGATTCGACGTCCTGGACGCGTCTCCTCATCGCGGCCGAGTTTTACACGCGGACCCGTATAACAGGGGCATAAAGCCGCAGCACTGCATAACACAGAATGACAGCCTTTGTAAATATGCTTTTGTTGCTGTTCCAGGTTGCTGTCCACCTGTCCACAGGCACCCCTCCTCTGCCTCCAGTTCTCAGAGGATGAGATGGTAAAAAAAAAGAAAGGAAAAAGAGAGAGAGAAAGAGAGAGAGAGTCCACGTGCTCCTATCTCGACCACGGGTATTCTTGGGTTGATAATACGGATGTCGATGTTATTGCTTGAGAATACGCGTAGCTGAGTGGAAGCCATCGTCGGCCCCTGACCCCTGACCTCTGACCTCTCCACCCGGAGAAACCAGTCTTCCCCCGGTGATTTGTGGGTAAACGAGCCTGAAGGCACACCATCACCCTGATAGAACCCAAGCTGGCGTCAGGGTAAGAGTTAAAACGATTATCTGTTGTTTGTCTTTGCTTTGGCGGCAGATGCTGACGGAGCGCGGATGCTAAACGGGGACGGTGCGCTTCAGCCCGTAGCAGGGAGCTCACCCACCGCCGAGAAGGTTAGACGCTGGGTGTTTTCTCTGTGCCTGAGTTATTGGCCCTGATTACACATGCTCTCTCTTCGCTGGCACAATGAGAGACTCAGAGCAGTGTTTGACGGGGGGGTCACCTCGAGCACATGGCAGTTTAGGGTGGAAGAGGGGAGACTCTGATGGGTTTGAGTCCATGCATTTGTAAGTCCCATTATTTCTTGTCACTATTTGCTGCGGATGCTAATTATCAAGATTATATAAATCCCTCCCCCACGATCCAGATTGTCAAAGGGGCAGAAGGCTTTTTGGCATGGACCCGTTTTGAAGCACTCAGAGAAATCCTGGTCCTCACGGGCAGTCGATTGTTTCTCCTGGGGCTGGGGGGGGTAGAGTGGTGTCCATGAATGAGTCTGTACGAGGGGGTGGGTGCCGCACTCTAGCGTGACACAGCATGGAGAATAATCTTTACGACTTAGCCAGCGAGGAACAGCCCTAATTAACCAAAGTCCTGCTTCAGACTTGGGATTTATTTATCCCCTTATAATTTGTAATTCTCCAGTCTTCTTATTTGGGGTGGGGGTGGGGGGGGGGAAGTTGCTCAGCAGAGGTGCCACAAGCTGAAAGATAAGTCCTTTGTTTATTCCCTCGTCAGTAGACCCCGTCAGTGTGGATTACCTGTACGGTCTGTGGTGACAGTCGGCGTCGCGTATGAGCGTTTCAGACAGTGGCAGTTGTTCTTGTTGTTGTTGATCTTGTTGTTTGTTTCTTTGTCATTGTGATCGTCCCTAATAAGGGAGCCATCAGGTGCTGGGGTGGGAAGGGCCGACTCCGTTCTGTTATCGTTCGGTGCCAGTTGTTTCATCGCTGTGAAAGAACATCAGATGTCCCTCTACGCTTTGTGTTTGGGACAAGAAAAACATCCAGTGGAGCGTGCTGGAACAGCCATGCGGCGTGTGTGAGAGGTCGATGCGGGGAACTCCAGGGATGGAAGAAACTTCAGGCTTCATATTCCCCCTTTCACCCGCCCTTTTTCTGCAAACTGACGGAGCAGTAGAGCAAAGTCACCCTGTGTAACTAGCACTTTCATTAATGTGCTCTCACCCGGTTTAACTAACGTCCAGAAAGCTCCGAAATATTCTGAGACGTGGAAGAGAGAAATCGCCGGAACCGATGAAATTTAGTATTATGTAAGTATTTTGTTTTTTAATGCAGTGTGTTGGCCTTGGCTGTGAGTTAGCGTAAACGGTCAGTACTAGTGCATGTTCTCTCCGCTATTCCACATCCTGACTTCTGTTTTATGCTTCTGCCTTTCAAAGGGATGCCACACGTATGCATTCCGGTTATGCTTAGGTGGCACATTGCCGCCTGCTGACAATGACAGATTCTGACGACAGTGAGAAGCTGTTTTCCAAGCAGCGCTATTAATCAGCCGCTATTAGGTGCATGCGGATCTACATGTGTGTTCTGCGTGTGCGTTTTAAATAAATAAAGAACAGTCACGAGCATAGCTCCAGGTGCTTAGCAACGGAATCCATCGGTTGTCTTGGAAACGGTTGCTGTGGAATGTGAGGTGATTGGCAACCGTGACAACGAGGAGGGAATGACACTTGACCCGGTGTGCTGAATGAGGGGGAAGATGGAGTGAGGGAGACAGATTAATAATCATTTTCCATTTTGGCATTCAGCCACCTCCTCCTTCTCCCTCACCAGCACCTCCTGTTTTTCACCCCTCTGCTCCTCTGACATGCTCATACACATGTACATACACACACAGGCATGGACAAGCAAGGATTGTTCTGAAGGGTCGGGTGTCAGTATGAGTTCCCACACCATCAGCCAGGGGGCAGCATAGAGCTTCTCCCGGATCAGGTGACTCTCAGCCTGTAAGGGAGGCTCCCTTTGTCTTCTTCTTTCCACTCCTCTTCTCTATTTATTAGCAAAAATATTTCGAGCGGCCTTAGCACTAGCTACCGATAGCTAAGCAGCTGAGATTCACCAGAACACAGATTGTTTGTGTGCAGGAGGTGGTGCCATTTGTTCCACTGCCGACATTCCCCGGGTTCGAGATGCGACCTGAGTGTCCCACCACCTTGGCCAGGACTTGCTCCTGTTGTACATATAAGCCTGAGTCACACAATACAGATTTTTTTCACGCATTCTATTCAGACATTTCTACAAGCCGCCATGACACTCGCCGTGTATTTGACACCTGGCATGTAACGGATACATCTCTCACACGGCCTTCTGTCCCAGCTCGGGCTCTGACACGTGCATCTTCCTCTATGCAAACACGAAGCCCATTGTTTCTGATTATTTAAAAAAAAAAAGATCACAGATGAAACCCAAGGCTGGGATATGAGGCTCAAAGGGTCAAGTGGGAAGGGGGAGGGTCGGTTGGGGGGGGTTTGTAGGAGAGGATGTTGCAGAAATGGAGGCAGGATTGCTGTGAAGTGTCTGCACACGGGTGCGAAAGATCCAGATTTAGATTTTGGTTCCAATGGAAGGATCGCGGGCGTGATTTTCTTGTGGTGTGTGTGTGTGTGGGGGGGGGTTTCATGTCACAGAAAAGGAAGGATAAATGCTAAAAAAGACAGCGATGCAATAGCACCCCCCCCCCACACACACACACACACACACACACCACCCCACTCTTTAGACTCCTCCGCACTCCCCCAGAGGCGTGCAGAAATGCAAGGACACGCACGCACACACTGAGCACGCACACACTGAGCACGCCCACCTCCCACTCCAGCACGGGACCGTCGGCCGCCCGGCCGCCCGCGTGGATCCTCACCCTTCCGAAGCGGATGAGCTGAAATGCAGGCGGGGTTCGCCAGCTGAACCGCGAGATTCATTCTGCCCCCTCAAGGTGGGCGGTGGGAGAGCGGCCGGGCCTCTGCGGGCCTTTGTGTTCCCCATCACACTGTCTGCAATGTTTACTTGACGCTTAGGGGAGTTGTTTACCGAGGGTGACAAATTTTTGTTTCTCCCATTTAATTAGATGAGGGTGTGACCTGCAGGGGTCCCGTCGGCCTGGGGGGGCCGGTGTTTCAGGTCACACAATCGACACCCTTAAACACCCCCCCAACAATGCCCACCTCTTGTCTGTGTCGGCTTCCTGTCAGAGAAGATGCCAGCAGATAGAATAAGCTCACTGACACACACAGCCAGGACTGAAAGGCCTTCTGTCCCATTCTACCCAGTTCATTTTAATCACTATTACTTTTTTAACAAATCTGCTTTTTCATCCAAGCTAATCCCATTTTGTCCTTCCCGGTTACGTCCCCCCCCCCCTCCCCTAGATCCTTGTTTTCCCTACACTGGCTCCGCCTCCCTCACTCTCAGGTGAGGATCTGACCCCATTACCACCCCGGATTATGTCTGTGCATCCCGCTGCCCTGAAGAGGACCCCATTCCCCCGAGCTGCCAGGGGGGCAGCAGGCAGACGGCTGGGCCAACAGACGATACAGTACATCTTCTGACAGCAAGACAGAGCCTGAATTGTCCGTTAGGTAGGATCAGCCATCTATTCACCCTAGCTCAGCAAGCTTATTTTTCAGACGACTAAACAGATGTATTCTTCCATTGCAGGTGTACTGTATCGAACGAGTCTCTGTAAAAATTGCTGACTTTGGCCAAAATTAAAGAAAAACTAACTTAATTATAGTTCAATTCAATTGTGCCTGTAATCCAATCTTGTTGGGGTAAGATGGACTAACTTCCCTGTTTCCTGCTTCCTGTTTTAATTATGTGCTGTTCTGGAATCTATTGTCCTCCTTATATATTTTGCCAATATTTTCCGATCGCCACCAAGCATCATCCATTAACCATCTTCTGCAGCTGACCAGGAAGCCTGTCGAGGTCGACCAACGGGTTGGGTATCGCTAATATAAAGGCTCCGCGTTTGGGGAAGAAAGACCGGCCCTCACAAGACTGACCCACTGGGAAAATTCCCAAACACTCAAATGGCCAGTCCGCACCGTTTATTTCTTGCAAACAAACAGACAAGTAAAAACCTATCTTGTGAGGACAATTGTTTACAGTATTTAAAATGATAGTTATTAAAATTGACCCTTTAAAGATGAGTAATACATTTAAGCATATGCTGTGTTTTAAGACTGCGATATTAACCTGGAACAGGCAAGTAGGATTGCTGAGATTAAGATGCATGTGAAAAACAGACATAATATTTTAATTTCTCATCACATTTGACCTGGTTCACTCAAAATTAAACACTTCAATCTAAAAACCTTTATCATACACATAAAATACTCGTGTCTAAGTACGTATACACTTTACTGTATACTGTACTTACAGAAGAAACACTATAATGTCGCCATCAAACAACTTGACAATGCCGCCATCTTGTGGACAGTAAAATAGATGACGTGTGACGTTCATATATATGAAGACAGATTGCTTATCTATATAAAACCTTTACAGCGGCTTGTGTGTTGCTAAGTATGTTAAGTTTAGTGCCCGGATTTTTTAATTTGGCCATGTTATAAACATCAGGCAACATCAAGTACAATTATTAGCGGACAGATATAGACGGGAGCTGGATACTAGGACTTAAATGTTGGATAACCATAAATTGGTTTATTAGCTGCTACTTAGCAAGACGCAAGAACTCCAAGGGGTTCGTGAGTGTCTAAATACTTTGGTAACCTCACCTGACATTAATTACAGCCGAAAGAGCTATTAAAATAAAATACTAAATTAGGCTTACAACGAAATGTGTATATCTCCCCAAATGAATAAACGTGTAAATATGAAATATTAATCAAGTATTTATAGTGTCGAGTCGAGACTCATACAGTATCTATATAAAGACCTCACATAACTCGGCCTGTACAGAACCTAGTGTATTCCTTTGTCATCTCAGACACCTCGAACATTGAATGTGTGGTATATCGAAAGCTTCACTAGATGGCAGTATATTATATTTATTTTGTTTGACACAGTTCGAGTAACCAATTCAACACGCACATGCCATGTTGCCTTCATTTACTATATCAGCAGCTTTTGAGATGCAAAAAGCAGTTCTTATTAATTACGTAATTTTACGGTCTAGTTTTTAGAGTTGGTCAGCTAGGTCACAGGATAAGCACTTTGATCAATAGTAAAACATCAATATCCAAGACCTAGGATTCTGTGGTCATAAATATGCTTCCTCGGTCAATATGTTATTTTCCCCCCAGTGTTTGTGTATGTTGAAGTTAATTTGAAATTTGAGTTTAAATGTATTGATAGGTTGCATATAATATTTGCAGGGAGTTCAGGGTTGAAAATGTTCAGCCTTAATTGGTTCCTGCAGCGTCATGTGGTGCAGGGTCAATTTCAACTGGCTACAGTGATCCAGTATGAACAACTGCATCATCAATGACAGCCCAGTGTCGAAGCGGCTCCACTGCGCCCTGAATACGGAAGTGCGTAAATAATGCCCCGCTAATCCCCATCGGCGGAGGCAGACTGAGGAGCATCAATCAATCAAAAGTCCACAGAGTTTGTGTCTGTGGGGGGGGGCGTGAGTAGAAGGCTGCATAGCGAAGAACCGTCAAAGAAGATATTACCAATATGGAACTGAAGAAATCCGCGCTTGAAAGTGTGAAAGAACTCAAAATATTCTGCAAGAAAACCGTCTAGTTAGAATCTTGGAAGGATTATGCCATAAATATCAAATTCAAAAATGGTCTGCTAAACGAAGTTACCCACCAGGATAAATGATAGAGTGATGATAACAGTCTATGAAAATGTTTTCTCGATAACCATCTATGTGGACGAAGCATTAGTGTAGTACTTATCCCGGGAAACTCGTCAACACAGCCTTTGTCGCGCTATTAGATAGTAGAGATATAGCTTATGGTAGTCAACTGGTAAACAGTAATAACTATGCTAACTTTTTACAAAAGGTTTTGTATTTTATTTTTGTTGAATGTTTATGCAATGTCATACCAAAGAAACCTATTGTTTTATCAATTTAGCTATTCATTAGCAGAATACTTGATTAATTAATTAAAGTAATTATACTGAAGGAAAAAGATCAAGATATCTGCAGGTTTGTGTTATTATTATTTTCATTATTCATGCATGCATACATAAGGGTTTAGTTAAGTTTAGTTATATTGAAGATATTTTTTATCAAATCTCACTTTTACCTTTTGTTTAAGTGCACATTTTTTAATGGTCAATATCTTGCAGTGCATTTGTTAAAATACTGTTAAGATAACATGGGACGTGATTTTTATTTAAGTGCTCTGGGCGTTGAGTTATGATTGGCCGCTACTGTTGACGTAATGGCTACGCCGCCCAATCGGAATATAAACTCGATGAATAAACTATTTTTGAGTGAAGGAGTGGTTACGGGGAGGGGTGTGTCGTCGCGAGGAAGGGGATCAGTCGCGTGTTTGCGTCATATGTCAGTCTTAGCTGTCAATGCAAAAAAAGAAAACACAGGACTTACCATCAGAAATAAAATCAAACTCACTGAAGTTGGGTGTTACGTCGGATGCATTTCATGGGATGAAATGTATAAATCTATGTGCTTCCCGGACGCTGATTGTTACAATCTGAATAATGAATAGCGGTACACGGCGCTTGGTGGCAAGGTGGTAAGAGCCCAGTGACATAGGTCTGAGGCTGCTGGACGAAATAGATATTTAGCTGTTAGAAGCTAGCTAGGAAGACCCAAGGAAGTGCCAAGAAAGTCCGAAGACGACAGCGAAGAATCAAATATCGTTTAAACAAAGACAAATGAAACTGCTACCAGGTATTTTTATCTTGCGTATTTATATAATGAAAGTTGGTAAACAAAGGCGTAGGTGAATGTTGTTTTGCACGGATACTAGTTTTATGAGCGGAGTGCGAAGGAGTTTTCCTGGGGAAACCATGCACTTGCGAGGAAGAAAGGAGGGGGGAGGTCTTTTGGATAACTGTTTTGCATTTATACGTGCTTGAAACTGGCGTTATGAACTTAAACACGTAAGTGGTCTCCCCGTCTGTGTTGCTTCTAGTGGGAAGCGATTAGTCACACGCCGATCGAGTAACGTTAACCTATATAGCAGGAATCCGCATGGTAGGTAGCCGGAGTAAGATGGCAAACAGATTGCAATATAAAAAACCGCATTGCTGCTCCTCCGTTTATTGCGCCCAGCCGGACCGAATTGGTGCGTTTTTTTCGCTGCATGGGCAGCCTTTGTGGAAGAGAAAAGGATGCGTGGCTTACAGCAATGACTGCTTTGTATAAGACTGGTCATTATCTTTGTGTAGAAATGTATGGGAATCAAGGTACAAGCACGTCCACTGCGTATGTGTGCGAGGTATAAAATACTCGGTGAAATATTTTTCCGAAATATTTTAGAAAATAAATGTGTAAATTGTACATGTAAATGTATTGTTTCTAATCGTAGATTTTCTTGTGTAAGGTCTGGCCGGTGTATTTTATTGTCTAATGACTGTTCGCAAATTATTAATGCGATTCAATGATTGAAATTCAGTCACCGAGAGCGATGTCGCTGGATTTAGATGGTTAAATTTAAAGTGCAGAGCAAGTACGAAATAATTGCCCAGGGAAATATATTTTAATTAATCCTAATAATACATGTTAATGAGAATCTTAATCATCGATGTCCGATGAATACCTGCAGCAGGCGGCTTAAATGTGATGCGGATATTTCAGATATTTCAATTGCTTTTCGTATTGGGATTTCAGCATGTTAAAGTAGAAATTACAATTCTAGTGGGGAAATCTTGGGCCAGGCAATAAACATTATTAACGTTATTAACGAGTAATCTCAATTGTGCACTACGTGGACATGGGAAGTGTATTACAGTTTTACTGCTTTTATATTTTTTGTTCATGAACAGATATTAGTTTTTAATGCTAAAATTCATGATGGGCTGAGTACCAAGTCAACCTGCATATATCATATGCTCTATGCTTCTTGGCTGATGCAGGGTTTCCAGAATGAGGGAAGTGTCCACAGAAACCTCCAGAAAACGCTGATACAGACTTATTTAATACCGTTGATATGAAGAACCATTACAGTTATGAATTCAATTTGATCTTCTTGAACTTGGTGGACTGCATTTGTCCATTCCATGAATTATATCTCCACCGAAGCTCTCTGCGCATCTCTGTATGTAAAGCATACAGAGCTTTGTTAATATCCATTCATCCATCTGTCTTTGCATGTCCTGGTCAGGGTTGTGGAGAAACTTTGTGCCTATCTGAGGGAGCATAGGGCGTAAGGCAAGTCCGCACCGTGGAAAGCTGAGACTGTGCTCATGTAGATCCAGCGTAATCGACGGCTATTCCCATATTGAGGAAAGTGTTCTGGGTGGAATTCGAGTGGCCTGCTTGCAGGTACATACTTATCATGCTTAAGCTCGGGTTGCACTGGACCTCAGCGCAGCGGCGTGGCGTGGAGAGGAGCGAGGGGCCCCCACATGCATGTTCTACCAGGTGGGAAGGGCCATTGGCCGGGAGCAGGCCCATAATCCACACAGCGGCGCATGGTCCCTAATCGCCATGCTGTCCACACACCGCACTCTGTTACGGCGGCAGACCGTCTGTCTCTTGGCAGTTGCCCACCATGACTCCCAGGTCAGGGTCCTGCCAGCTCTCCTCAAGTCACAGCAGGGTGCTGAGGGGAGCGTATTTTGGGTTTTCTTTTTTCGTCCACAACTGTTCATTAATGGAAATTCTGAGTATAATTAGGACTGCTTTGCGGGCATAGAGTGACACACTGGAAAAAGATTGTTGCTGTTAAGAAGATCCATAGTTTGACCTATTGGTGGAGAAGCGTCGGTTTACGGGTGGAGCTGTGAGGCCGAGGCTTCACGTGCAGCGCTACGCGATGAGCGATGCGGCTTCAGCGCCGGAATTCAGTACTGTCTGTGTGTGGTGAATGAAACGGCTTCAGCTGATGGTGAGGGCTTCATTCTTGGTAATGTGTGTAGTGTATAGACCAGCTTCAGCGTCACGGGATAAAAATAGGGCCGTGGGTGGTGAATGAAGCTGTTTCTAGGAAATATTGCTGATTGCAATATCACAATGTTTTTTTGTTTTTTTTTTGTCAGTGCTGAGGTACAGAGTAACTTTAGAGTACTGCATGCGAGAGAGGGAGAGAGAGAGGGAGAGAGAGAGAGAGAGGTCGCAGCTGAAAAACAAAATCAGGCAGGAGTCAATAGTTAAAAGAGCATTGCTTCGGGGGGGGGTGACGGTGGGTTCAGAGTGTTAATCAGCTGATTATTCCTGTGCCACATCACCAAACAGTGATCCTTTAAACTTCAGTGGCGAACCTCGAATACAGATTAATCTAACGTCTGTTCGTTCTAGTAAGAGGCTTCGCTTTAATCATATCACCTCCTATTTTAAATTGCCAGAGCCTTCAGATGGCCTGACACCTTTGTATAACAGGCATTGGGCTGCACAGAGCCACACGGACGTGTCGCAGTCCGGCATGCGCGTCAACGGCGCCCTAAGCGCCCCTTGTGGCCAGCTGGTGTAACTGCAAGAAAATTATTACATCTCTTCCGTAGCACTCTGTGGGTAATCATTATGAGCTGTGTGGGCATAAGGCCTGCTGTAGCATAAAAGTGTGATGGTGGGTGGGGGTGGGTGGGGGCCGCTGTGAAATTTGCAGTGCAGCAATAAAGCCCAGGAAATGGTGCTGAACTATTGCCCCTCCTCGGGATATTGATCAGGCATAAAGCCTTCGTCTCCGCAGTCCCCTTCACCGTGTCCTCTCTGCACGCGAGCTTCTCTGCCGTCTCTTCGTTTTTAAGTTGCGGCACATCCCCCCCGGGCTCCCTGGGGGCCCGAGAGGCCGGCAGTGGGGCCGCTGGCCGCTCGTTTGCGGGGAAGCACCGCTGGATTCCTCCCTGGCTGCTTCTCTGTGCCGGGTCCCCCTCATTTAGCCGCCCCTCCTGCGCTGTCATCTGCCTCTCTTCTGTTTCTTTGTCTTCCCTTTTCCCTCTTTATGAATTATTCTGTGAAATGATGTAGGAATATATTATGACACATCCGTGTAAAGCACCTTGGGGCGACTCTGTTGTGAAAGGCGCTATATAAATTGAATTGGAGTCTAGCCTCTGATCATCCCCAGTGCCTGCTCTCTCTGCCTTCGTTTGTTACCACGGTTTCACACTCCAGCCACTCTCCCCCTTTTATTTGGATATCTGTGCAGATCATTGTCTGTTATTGTATGTCGGTGCTATACAGACCTCCGAGTCCATATGTCTCTCTGTTATACCTGTCAACCTCTGTTATACCTCTCTGTGTCCACCTGTATGCCTCTGTACCATCTGCCTGTCTTTATTATACCTGTCAGCATGTGTTATACTGGCCTGTGTCCAACTGTGTCTCTCTGTCCCTTCTTTCTGTCTTCATTATACCTGTCAGCATCTGTTATACAGTACCTGCTGGTGTCCATCTGTCTGTCTTTGTCATACTTGTCTGTCTCTGTTAGACCCCTCTGTGTCCATCTGTTTGTCTCTATACTGTATGTCTCTCTCTTTTACACTTGTCTGTCTGTGCCGCGTCTCTCTGTTTTGCCTGTATGTCTTTATACTATATGTTCATCTTTATTATATCCATCTCTGATATACTTGTCTATCCTTGTTACAAGCCTACCTGTCTGTATGTCTTTCTTTGTTATACTTGTTTTTGTATTGTACTGTTTCTCTCTGTTATACAGGTCTGTGTCTGTTGTAGCTGTTTGTCTCTCTGTGTTATATTGTACCTGTCTGTCTTTGTAATAGGCCTACCTGTCTGTCTCTGTTGCATGTCTGTAAACTGTATGTCTCTCCGTGTTGTACCTGTCTGTTTCTGTATTGCTTTTCCCTCATTGTTCAGCAACCAGAGAGTTGTCGGTTCAAGCCCCACTTTCTCCTGACTCCATCAAAGTGTCCTTGAGCAAGACACTGAACCCCAAATTGCTCCCGGTGTACAGGTTGGCGCCTTGCTTGGCAGCCTCCGCCACCGGTGTATGAATGTGAGTGTGGATGGGTGATGAATGTGAGGCATATTGTAAAGCGCTTTGAGTACTCGGAAGAGTAGAAAAGCGCTATATACTGTAAATGCAGTCCATTTACCATTTACCATTGTTAGACTGGTTTGTTTTTGTTATATACCTATCTGTACTGTATGTCTCTCTGTTGTACCTGTCTCCGTGTTCTACCTGCCTGTCTTTGATGTGCCTGCCTCTGGATGTTTCTCTGTCATACCGGTCTGTCTTTATTATAGGTCTACCTGTCTGAGTATGTACTACAGTATGTCTCTCAGTTAACCCTGTCTGTCTGTATGTCTCTCTGACGTACCTGTTTCTCCATGTCGTACCTGTCTGTCTCTGTACTGTATGTCTCTCTTTGTTAGACCTGTCTGTCTTTGGTATAGGCCTGCCTGTCTGTCTCTGTATGCCTGTCCGCATCTCAGGCTCACCCTCTCTCTCCCTCCGTGTTCCGTCCCTGTGGTCCCAGCTGAGAGATGGAGATGAGAGAGCTGAGCGTGGTGGTCGGCAGCTTCGCGGGCTTCCAGCTGCTCTTCTCTGTGGCCAGTCCCCGGCTCTCACCGGCCGTGGCCGCTGGCTACAGCCGCCTGCCGTCAGCCAAGCGTCCCGAGTGGAACTCCAGGTGGGAGAATGTCCGGCGCGTGCACACGAGAAAGACGCCGCACACAATCATTCCATTTAAAGGGCAAAAACTAGTAACAAATCTGCTCGGGCTCACAGTAAAAGCACATGCGGATGCATCAAGCAGCATGTCATGTAGTATTTCTCACAAAATGGTGGGAATTCATTGCTTGCAAGGTTTTGGCAACAAAAGCGGAACAGGATAAACAACTGATATTGTGTACCGTGTGGAGTATGAAGCAGCTTCGGCGCATGGTGACAGCTTCATTCTCAGTACCGTGTGGAGTATGAAGCAGCTTCGGCGCATGGTGACAGCTTCATTCTCAGTACCGTGTGGAGTGTGAAGCAGCTTCGGGACATGGTGACAGCTTCATTCTCAGTACCGTGTGGAGTATGAAGCAGCTTCGGCGCATGGTGACAGCTTCATTCTCAGTACCGTGTGGAGTGTGAAGCAGCTTCGGGACATGGTGACAGCTTCATTCTCAGTACCGTGTGGAGTATGAAGCAGCTTCGGCGCATGGTGACAGCTTCATTCTCAGTACCGTGTGGAGTATGAAGCAGCTTCGGCGCATGGTGACAGCTTCATTCTCAGTACCGTGTGGAGTATGAAGCAGCTTCGGCGCATGGTGACAGCTTCATTCTCAGT
>JABFDZ020000097.1:7741595-7752930 GCA_019775955.2 Pollimyrus isidori | reverse complement strand
CACACAACTGATGTTTTCTCACACTCCACCTCACAGCTCCTGCCGTTGCCCCCTCCGCCACGGCCGGGAGACCTCCTTCACTCGCCTCCTGAGGCACCTCCTGTCTGCCAGCACCTCCTTGGACCTGTGCATCTTTGCCTTCTCCAATCAGTCGCTGAGTCGCGCCGTGCTGCTGCTGCAGGCCAGGGGGGTGTCGGTGCGCGTCGTCACCGATAAGACCTACATGGCTATCAGCGGCTCCCAGATCGGCACCCTCCGCAGGGCAGGTATGCCAGCTCCGCACGGCGGTCTGCTATAACGGGGCAGTGTTTTCCATGACGGCCCGAGCTTGGGCCTACGGCTGTTGGACCTGTGACATAATGAGGGTCTTCTGCATGAGGGGTGTTTGTTCATTCTCAGGGGGGGCTTTTCCACTGGACCAGGTACCGTACTTCCACTACTTCAGAAAATACTACGTACAGAACTTAAGGGTGTTTGTTTTCCTGTGGTGTGATAGCTGGTGTCACCTCTGAATGGCATCCCAGTGCAAGACAGGGCATTTTGAGCTGTTGGCTATGGTATTGGTTGTAGTAAATAGCTATTTAGGTAGTATTTAATATTAATACCAATATTGCATGTCCCCTGCTGTGTCACATTGTGACATATGGGTTAAATCCTGGGGACACACTTCATTGCTATGGGGTGTCGACAATGACAGTCTTTTGAGATCAGGCTTATCTTCATACTGCACTGACATTAAAGCGGGGGGGTTAAGTTTCACTGAAGAATTTTTACTTTTCATAGGCACATAACTTTTAATTACTGTTCCTTTTCATGACTATCTAGTAGTGTTTTAACAGTATTAACAGTGTTTGTCAAACCTTTCCACAGGGTCTCCCAGGATCTGGTCTGAGAAACACTGATCTAGAATATGTTTTTTAAAAAAAAACATCTGTGTAAAGTGTAATTGCTTTCTTTGGCCATAGCTGTTGTCTAATCGTGTTCAGTATTGCAGTATAAGGCAGCCAGGTGGGTTTGTTAGACACTTATTTTGAACCCTCATTTGCTTTAAAATAACCCAGTATTTATTACAACAGAATCTCATTGTGATATTCATTTTTTTCCATTATCATGCAGCCCTAGTATATTATAGCAAGTACAGTGGTACCTCCGTCCTCAAACTCACTAGAACTCGAATTTCTTACTTGAAATGACGAACGAAATGTCTTACTTGAACGCCTTCTTCACAGACTGGACGATTAACCAAATAAAGCAGCTCAACATTACAGTAACTAACAATAAATAAACCTCTAAGTTCCGTTTACTATTAAAACATTTATGTCTTATTTATTAACTTTGTTTTACCAGGTAAATTAACTGAAAACCGGTTCTCACTGCTTTACGTGATATTGGGGAGAAATAGCAGGTTACGCTTTGGGACTGCCTGGGATATAAACGTCATGCGTGTAACTAAACTCTTCAGCCAATAAGGGCAAAGGTGTGTCGTCACGGAGGCAGTTCCAGTTTGTGCAGCCGGGTGAGAGGTCGCAATGCATCTAATCGTAATTCAATTCAATTCAGTTTATTTTTATATAGCGCCCTTCACAACAGAGTTGTCCCAGGGCGCTTTACATGGGTGTGCTAGAACACATTGATATATATATATAGAATTAAATACATAAGACAGAAGGACAGAATCGAAAAGAATGAAAAAGAAAAGAAAAAAAGACAATTGACAACGGAGGAGAGGAACCAAAAACTTCCACGCGGGGAGAAAAAAAAACCTCTGGGGGTCCAAGGTCAACTGGTTGCCCGACCCCCTGGGCATGCTAACAATACAATAACCGTAATGCATTGCATCAGGATCAGAATGCTTTGCTTTAAGCCAGCATTATAAGCAAGTGGAACAAACCCAATGACCAGACTGGAGAAACCGACTGAAACGCAGATTTAATACAGAGGACTAATGAAAACAAGCAGAAACAGCTGATCACATGGGGATCCCACACAAGGGTAACGAGGGGGCGTGGCACACGGAAGGAGTGGACGATCAGGGCAGGACAGGGGTAATGTTGGGATAAGATCTTTATCGTTTTGGGAGCCGTTAAGAAAGAGAAATTCTCTTCTTGTTTTATCCTGTTCATTTTGTGTTAAATGCTTATAAAAAAACACATTTAGGTGTAATTTTTGAGGGCCGGGAACCAATTAATTGGTTTTCTATTATTTCTTATGGGAAAAATTTGATCAGAACTCAAACTTTTTAGGGTTCGATCCTGGATCCGAAATGGATTAAGTTAGAGAACCGAGGTACCACTGCACTACTTATATTTCTTGTCTCACCATCCAGATCATTCAATGCTTCTTCTGGCCAGATTGCAATTATATTTTGAGTCTCTTCATTTGTCCACAAATCCTGACTCATTACTACTTTTTATATATATACTTTATCAGTACTGAAGTACCAAAGGCATAGTTCCTGATGCAGTGGATAAGCGTCCTTGGTTATTGAGGATGACAGGATGAGTTTGGCAATCAAACATACTACTTTTTAAGCAGTGGTCACCTTGCAGGACAGGGCCATCTGTCCTAAGCCTTCCCTGTGCTCCCCCCCCCCAACCACCAGCCCTCTGAAGGAACCTGGTGGACAGAGTGATCCCTATACCGCTGTGAATATGGTTTGCTACACCACAAATCCTTATCTGGATCATATAATTATGAATCGCCTCTCGGAAATATAGGCAGCTGATTCTTTTTAAAGGGCCTGTTTCCATGCATATCTGGGGGCAAATTAAGAAGTTATTTGTCTCTCGTCCAACAGAGCTCCAGTCTCCACGCTCCTCCCCTACCTACGGGGGGCACCTTAACAGACAGCTGCAGCTTGTCTGCTTGCATTTCTAACTGTGCTAAATTAATTTTATGATGGCTAAAAGCCCCAATGAAATAAACGAGAAGGCTGGGCTCCACGCTGCCTCAGATCAGCGGAGATGTTAAAGGTGGCACGAGCGCCCCGAGGGCCGGGCGTGGCTGAATTGCTCCCCCTGTCTGTGGTCCTCCCCCCAGTTTAATCAAAGCTCAGCTCCTGGCACTAATGGGCAGAGCTAGAGCATGCCATGCGGGCGTTTCTCCTGTGGAGAGCCGTCACCGGAGACCGGGCTGCCGGAGTGTTTGTAGGGGAGGCTGGAGGTCCAATGGACGAGAGGCAACTAACTTCTTCACTTGTCCCCAGATGAGCATGGAAACAGACTTTCTCAGGGGTTCTTTGATATCTGAAGTGTTTCAAATCAATAGAGTAGCACTGTACTCGTTTTGAACGTCCATTTCCAAACCATGCATCAGTTCTCAGTACCAGTAACATGAACAACAATGTCTTGTTGCTGAAAGTATTCAGCTGAAACGGTATCGCTGTCAGGCCGCGCACAATGTGGTCTGTTTATATCGGGATCACATGTTACGCACATGCAGTTGTCACAAAGCCAGGAGCACGATAGTCTGCTGGGTCAGACCAAGCCTGGGTGATACCGCGGTGGACAGTAGCAGTATTGTGGTATTTTGAAAACTTGACAATAACATTAGCAGAGCAGAGATCAGGTTCTGCTAAACTATATTTATTCTGTCATCGGAAACTGTACTTGGCAAGCCTTGCAATTTTAGTGGTTGTTCCAATTCAAAATTATCAAGTATAAATTACAAACAGTTATTGTAGTTTTACTGTGCTTTTGCAATGGTCTCTCAACCAATCGTAATGGTTCTTATCTTGTCAGATTCATTCATAGACAGTGTCACGCCTTTGTGGGGGAAAAAATGATTGAAGAGAAGAAAGGTGAACAAGACATGGTCACTAAAAGGCAATATGGAGATATTTTAAATTCCATAGATGATATTGAGCAAAAGTGATTTGTTTTCAGGACTATGCGTTGGCACAACAGGCAATAAGACTGTCCTTCCACGTAACATCTGGCCGCACATACATCAGATTCCATAAGGTTAAAATCCTGATTGGCTAATGGGGCACAGCGGACGTGACTGGTCATAATCCACCACATGTAGCTAGTGTGAACAAAGCGACTGCACTAGCAGCCGTATGATCAGACCGTTCACGTCCAACCTAATACCCTTAATACTTTATTGTCGTTATGAGTATGTTATATGTATGTATTTACTACAGTTTAATCATTATTTTAATGTGTGCTGTCTCATATATAATGTGTTTTGGCTATTTAAGCAGTACAGGTACAGTATCTGTGTAGTGTGATGTTTACAGAGCATGCAAGTGTTCTGACATCCTGTTGTACATAATGTATCCTGGGCACTAAGCGATGCATAACTAGTTTATTTTGGGTTTTCACCGCAGTTTTTGCTTTATAAATATCTGTTGCGAAAATTTACATTGTGATTTTTTTTTCTATATCACAGTTTTTGCTCCCACAGCATGAATTTTATATATATATATATATATATATATATATTTTATATATATACATACTCTCTGCGTGTATAAACTTCCTCATGTTCTCTTCGCTGCACTTGATAAAATGCGGCGTTTTGCCTCTGCCGCTCCAAGCATCGGTCGTCGTTCCTCCAGCTCCACCTGCCCGCCCCCCTTACGCTCCCGCTCCCGCTCCCACTAGGAGTCGACGTGCGGCACGACACGGGCCCCATGTACATGCACCACAAGTTTGCGGTGGTGGACGGCCGGCTGCTGATCGCCGGCTCCCTCAACTGGACCACGACGGCCATCCAGTGCAACAAGGAGAACATGCTGGTGACGGAGGAGCCCAACCTGGTGCAGCCCTTCATCAGGGAGTTCCAGCGGCTGTGGGACTCCAGTGACCCCGCCCGGGATTGCCCCCACGGCTGAACCCGTTTGCGTACTCACTCGCTGCCTCACATTACGCCACATGTTTATAAAACATGCAAGCTATAATATGTTTTATTTTTATTGTTACTGTTGCTTATTGTTATTCTCATCTGTTTGCTTCGGCTCCGAATTCACTATTCAAAGCCTGTTCACTTTGTGCCTTTTTAAAATTGCTTATTTGGAAGAATAAAGTGATGGAGGCTGAACAGAAACTGCCTTTTGCTTGAATGCATCTGCCAGATGGACACAGAGTGTATTGATTCCCCCCCCCCCCAATCAGAACCGGAGGAAACCAGTGAGAGGGAGGAACGATGCGGGTAAGGGGGGGGATGCATTAGAGATTGGTGCATAGCCTTGGGGGGGTGGGTGTTGTGAAGGCGAAGTAATCCTGGTTTCCACTGCATTCTGTCCGGCCTCCCTTTCTGCGCCTGGAGCAGCACTTCCATCAGGCGGAGCATGATTTATGGACGAGTCGACATGGTGGAGAGCAGGCCTCTGAGATTACGCGACATCTGTGGATCTGGAGTCTGTCGTTCCTCCCTGTCAGGCGGCCCTGGGGACTGAGGCGGGCCTGCTGCTATCAGAGGCAGAATCGGAGCCCGGAAGAATATCCCCAGACGCGTGTTGGGTGTGAGGTCGCCACCTGTTACAGTGTCAGCCAATCGTGCTCACGTTGTCACTTCCCTAAACTTTTGATTGGTCATATGAGGGTTTTGGCTGATAGCCAAACTTTTTTATGTTTTGCTGCTGATCTTCAGAGTTTTCTCTGCACTCCTGTATCAGCTCTGTACTGAGGAGGTGGGATCAGACTACCCTTAGCACATCATTTTCCATGTGTTATTATTTATAAAAGAAAAATGACAGTGGGCTCTGTCTTTCATTCCCTCCCATGTCGGACAACCCAGCTCTGCTAATACCAATGAGTGTCTGTGGATCGTTGTTTTTGTATGTACAGCAAAACATTTCTGGAAACATCAGAATAGAGTTAAGTGGCATCATGAATCCCACTTCCCAAAAATACAAGTAAGGACTGCTTCTGTAAAGTAAATAGCTGTGCCGTGGAGTGGGGGGGGGGGGTATTCCATATATAACAAATGCTGCATTGTTATCAAGATGATCTGGGGTGGAGTTATGCATAGGGGAAGAAGGCAGGACCTGGTTGGTGTCGAACTCTTATGGACCTGTCTGTCCTGCGGGCATCAACATTACATATTGGTGCTGACGCGACCATCGCCTGGCAAAACTCAGGTGGCATCTGACCTCCTGGTTAAATCTAACATTGAGGAAATGTACCTTGATATCCTTGTCGTGTTTTCTTGAACACGTCCAACGTAAAATAGCGCATGTGGAGACAATCACATGTATACAGAAGTTAAATTTCTATTAAAATCGTGGTTATAAAAATTACGTTGTCAGTCTGTTAAAATATCTACTCTTATTTGACATCATCAGTGGGTTAAAACAGTTCTTTAGACTCCAAGTAGGAAAAGATTTCTTGTAATATAGACCTACACAATTTATGAATTATAGTATTTCTGTGTGCGTGTTAGGTCTGTTTCAAAGTCTGTGAAATATTGTTCATTTATTTTTTAAAAATACGTTTTTGCAACAAACTAGGGTTTTTTTAAAATGTAACGGCAGGTCTGTCATTACTGTGCGTTATAAATAAAATATTAACCTATTTGTATCAAAACGATAAATCACTTTCGGTGCTTGTTTCAATGGTACGCCAAAATCACGCTGTAATTTTTGCAACCTGTAATAGAATTGTGCACTAGTATTGATCAAAATCACATACTAAGCAGTAAATTGTAGTGTATATTGAAACGTTTACCTTGTGTATAAACCGGGCGAGAGTATTTACCATGTGATAAGATCGGCGTCGTAGGTTTATTTGAATATGCAATTTCTTTTATTTACCATTATATTTTTTTTCGCTGTGGGACGCCGTGTCTCTGTACTATATCCACGAAACACACTTCCGTAAATGACCATCGCAGACTGAGGAGCTCCGCTTGAGATCCGGGAGAGGAGCTATCAGCGGAGAAGAGGCCGGCAGGGCGAGGGTGGCAGCGGAAAAGAGGCAATCTGTGAACCTTGGAGCTCCGCTAGCAATCCACCATTAAAAGGGCTCCCGCAACAAACGGTTTGCTTATTTTACTTCCTTTTTCTGTGTCACTTTGCGTTTAGTTTGTTTTACTCTCCTATTTGCGCCTGTGAACGCGGATGCAGAGACGGGGAGCGTCCATATGGTAGATCTGGGATTCTTATTTGTGGAGTTCGCTTATAAATATGACTAGCAATTTATAATTAGTATTTGTGAGTAGTTACATTTAGTGTTTTGGCGCGATTGTTGTACTTTGTTGGTGTGTATTTTATAATTGTAAAATTGTGGATCGTAGTAGTTGGGCTGCTATTTTTTTTGAACGAGGGGGTAACTGCTGTTTGATTTCTGTTGTCAACCACCAACGAATGCCTAAAACAAGTGTCCTATAGTTCATTGGGCTTCATAACTTAAAAGCACTACACCATCGGTTTCCTCTTACACGAAACTGGACTTTTCAGTCACCTCTAAATATTGTCGATTAAATAAGTGCGTATCACAAATTCAGGTTATTTATGTTTTTTATTGTTTCGTTTTGTTTTGTGTATAACATATGGTTATACAGTCTATGCTCACAAGCGGACAAATGGATTTAACCATGCGTCTCTATGCCCGCTATTCGTATTTACTATTACCGCAGAATTGTAGTGTTGCTGACTGTAGTGTTTCTGCTGTGCGTTGTTAATGACCACGAAACAGATGCACCTTGGCCATGCATAATATTTAGCCTATGTATATGGATGCATACATGGCAGGGAGTCCACTAATGAAGAGGAAAAAGAGACCATCCACGCTACCTTTGAACTACTGTTTAAAGCAATAAATTAAATATATATAATATACACATCTGAGTCAGTATATCCAGTTTTGTGCATGAACTGTAAAATGGGCATCGAGGTTTTCACGGTATACGTGTCTGTTCAGGCTAAAAGCCGTAATGTACAGCTGATGTGTCATGGTGGGGCAGACCTGGCTATTAACTCCAGCGTGTCGTTTAGTGAGGTGTGTCACATCCTGCTCTCAGGAATGAATTGTGTCCCGTACGGGTTGCAGCGCCCCTTTTATAAACAAAGCAGCTCCGGCCTCCATCTCGGACCTTTTTCATTCATTGTTTTAAGTTGTACATTTCTGACAGAAGTTGGGCAATGTTCCCTAGATAATACTATAATTCATTTGACCCGAGGTAACAGTTAATGGAACGTAACGGTGCCAGTCTCCGCGTTTTAGCTTCACATCACCTGCCATCCAGAATTAACATCATTTTAATTTCCATTTCGTATTATCCAGATAGAAAAGAAGTACGTACCTACGTTCAGGTTTCAATAGGTCTTAGGCCCGGGCTCGTTTTGATCACATCTGTACTGCTAATAATGTTTTGATAACTTGTAATAAATTGTGCCAGTAGCAAAATAAAGTTTTCTGTATGAGTGGTTGTGGAGCTAAACTGCCGTCTTTGCCATTTAGATTTTGATTCTCTTATAAGATGGCATTTCTATAATAATCCTGCATAGACAATGTGAAGTGAAAGTGAGTGGGTGCCATTGTTGACACGTTGTACAGTAATGACATGTGTGCTCTACTAGTACGTTTAACCCAAGTGTGACAGCGCAGTCGAGACGTAATAAAAAGGATGGTTTTACTTTAGTGATAGTGAATGACATGGGGGTGTAATAAAGAGCCGATTTTGCTCTGCTGCAACCAGCGTCGTGGTAATTCTGGTTATCAGTAGCACCGCAAAGATAAGATGTCGTGCAAATCCTGGCGTCCAGGTGTGATTTTGCCGGTTGAGACACATGCCAGCTTCTCCCAGCTCCGTTTCCCCTATGTGGGGTGAAAGTAGCCCAGTGTCATAGTACCGCTGCTTAAGACCCCTCCATGGTGTCACGGGGATAATATCGTTCCAGAACCTTCTTGTGAATAATCCACCGAAGCGTAGACCTCTCGCTGGACTATCGAAGGGACGACCGCAGCCGCACGGTGAGCATGTGCGATGCTGTGGCTGCCCCCTCGATTCACGCCCCTTAGCGACACGCCGGTCCCTGCTTTCAGCCGCCGTACCTGTTTAAGTGGACGCCTGCCAACAGCTTGTTTGCTCCCTGTTGATTCGATTTTAGATGGGGGGGGGTTGGACTGAAATTTCTGAATTGACTTTAATCTGACGAAGCCCAAACCTGACTCAACATGGTACACGTCCTCGTCATTTGTGCCTCACACACTTCACTCACGGGGAAAAAAGGGGCAGTGAGGTGGTTCGGCGAAGCTACCCGCTGCCCCCTTATGCTGCCTGTGACGTGAGGCATTAAATTCACACCTATGTCTCACGTCTTCTCTAACTGGTCGTATTTACACGTTCACCCAAAAACACTTCTGCCTGTGCCAGTGAAATGATTAATGTCGGAAATGACAGCATGAGCAATCAGACAGACACCCGTCTGATATTTATCAAGCACTGAAAAGGGAGTTCTCACTAAAAACACTAATTGATTCATGCAGCCTTTGTTTGCTATGCAATGCAAGCTGTTTTTTTTGCTTTTTTTGTCCTTAAATTTATCATAGTTCTACTGCTGCCAATGATCTCTGCTGAGTGGGTATTGGTGGCTCTCTAATGGATCCATGTGCTTTTTTTGTTGGGCTGGTTTCCATGGAGACTGTCTTCATCATTTTAGTGGCTGGGGCTGTGGCGGGGGGAGGCCTGGGATGGGTTGGGAGGTGTGAGACTCTATCACTCTCTATGTCCCTTTTATTCCAAGCATTTTGTTCAGCATTCTGGGAGGAAATATTGTGTGGTAAACTTTTGGAGGGCTTATGTGAGCTTCAGCGAAGCTAGGATGAAAATATTTTTAAGAAATAATATGTGTGTTTTATGTTAAAAGTGTTTCCTTTGTTTTTCTTGTCTGTCCAAAGCATTTTGGTTGGTGAATTTCTGTCGTCTATATTGTTTGGTCACCAAGACGTGGTCAATGCCGCTTTCTCCTCACTAGATGGCGACAGTGAACGACTCGCGCCAGCAGCAGTCCCAGAAGGACGCGGCGGACCAGAACTTCGACTACATGTTCAAGCTGCTGATCATCGGGAACAGCAGCGTGGGCAAGACCAGTTTCCTGTTCCGCTATGCAGACAACTCCTTCACCTCGGCCTTCGTCAGCACTGTGGGCATCGACTTCAAGGTCAAGACGGTATACCGCAACGACAAGCGGGTCAAGCTGCAGATCTGGGTGAGTTTGGCGGGCGCTCGGTGTTCTTCAGAGAGCTGGAGGGAGGGGAAGGCACTTTGGTAGGAACTGGGCCAGCGATGCCCTGTCTCAAAGGTGGTACCACCCCAGCTAAGCTGCTGTCTGCGCCTATGTGACAGGGGACGGCCGGGCTAGTCAGTGCGCTTACTGGAGACGCTTTGCTGTGTTAACTAAACACTGGAAACACGGGAAAGCTATAAGCAAACTACTGACATCATGGGTGTGTAGGAGAATCAGTGACACGTTGCTTAACTGCGCTGTAAGACATTTGGAAAGGCGTTTAGAAGAGAAACGGGCGCAAAACGAAGAATAAGATGGAGAAAGAAGCAGCCAACATACAGCACTGCAAAGGGGTAAACTGTTGTTTAGTGTACCCCAGATGCCTCTGACATCCTGACGCTTAAAATGAACCAAATATCATTCAATTAAAGATTCACCTATCGAATTAAAACCGCAGGAATTGATTTTGCATTCTCGTTGCCTGAGGGCAGTGTTACAAGTTTAATGATGGTAAGCCTCTTCGAAATCAGGCATTTTTTTGTTGGTTGTTAGTAAAGTTCTGGTGTTACTTAAGGGAAACAGCAGTGGGAGGTAACCCCAAATGACCAGGGCTTTATCACACGGCCTCCAAATGGTGCTTTAATCTTCAGCCTGTCCACTTAGTTATAATTGAAGTCCCTCTGCATTTGAACATGGAGGGTGGGGAGGGATCAGAATCTCTAAGTCACTGTTTCGCAAGCTAGTCCTCGGGGACCCCCACGTTTTTGCTGGAGAGCTGGGGGAAGGGGGGAGCAGAAATGTAGACTGTCTGGCAGGGAGCTGAGAGGGAGCAAAAATGTGGACTGTCTGGGGGTCCCCGAGGACCCCGGTTGGGAAACACGTCTCTAAGGACTGCCCAGTGCTGATGGACGAGCCATAGAGGAGCTGGTGATTCCTGGCTGGATGCTGTGCTGCTGTTCCCACACAAGTGTGCTGGTGTACCTACAGGGTGTGGTGCAGTCAGGCCCTCCTCAAGGGCTTTTCCACAGGACCTTACCTGAGCAGTTAATGATCAACTGGGAGAAGGAATGCGGTGCTGGCTTGTTTGCGCTATGACTCACTAAGGACTCTCACAATCCCCACACACCACAACACCACATACAGTACTACAGTATTTATCCA
>JABFDZ020000097.1:7718205-7737438 GCA_019775955.2 Pollimyrus isidori | reverse complement strand
AGAGCACCGGTGCCCCGCAACCCCATAGCACCGGTACCCCGCAACCCCAGAGCACCGGTGCCCCACAACCCCAGAGCACCGGTGCCCCGCAACCCCATAGCACCGGTACCCCGCAACCCCAGAGCACCGGTGCCCCGCAACCCCAGAGCACCGGCGCCCCGCAACCCCAGAGCACTGGTGCCCTGCTTACGGAGATCTGAGGCACCTTCCTATAACCACACCCACTGAATCTGTTTGTCCTCTATTTGGTCTCTCTTGCTTTAGTCCTTCTTTACTCCTGCTTGCACCATACCGTACTCTCCTTAATAATCTCATCTCTTGTTTTTGCCCCCCCCCCCCACGGGGGTTTTGAATTCACCACTGCAGGTTTCCAGTTTTTTGAGGCCAGTGCCAAAGACAACATCAATGTGAAGCAGGTGTTCGAACGGCTGGTGGACATCATCTGTGAGAAGATGAACGAGAGCATGGACGGCGAACCGAGCCCCATCTCCAATCACCGTGGCCCCGGCCTGCCAAGCGCCCCCCCTGAAAACCAAGGAGGGTGCTCCTGCTAACCCGCCTGCCCCTAATGCCACTCTGCCCCCCCCCCTTCCTTTCCCACCGGCCCAGATGACCCTCCACACCCGGGCGCACTCTCCTGAGACAGCCAACTCTTTCCTGCCTGCCCCTGCTCCTCCTCAGCCAGCGCTCAGCTGCACCCTCTAGTGGCCAGACATCCTCGGTGCGCAGCTTTCATGGTCACTGCACCTCCAGCATCATTGTTTGAAGTTTCTTAAAGATTACCATAACTGGAATGGCTCCCCTTGAAATCAACCCCTGCCCCCTCCCACCCAGTCTCTAACCATGTTTGACCAGTCATGGGGGAATGACATCACCAGCGCTGAATCATCACGTTCTGGATCCACATTCTCCTTCAGTGCCATCATCCTGCTTCACTGTTCTGTTTTTCCCTGTTGCTGCTTCACATTAAAGACCCTTAAGTGGAAAAATTACCACTTTTTCTGCTACTGTTATTCGCCACAGTTTTTCGCATATAAGGAAACTTTGAAAATAGCTTTCAGTTTTACTTTAATGGGGTTTCCACCTAAACTGCCCCCCCCCACACACACACACCCACACCCTGGAAAACACATAAGCAAACGGTCAGCTCTACAAGGCAGCCTTAAAAACCTATTTATATTATACATAATGAATGCTGAGTGTTCAGTTGGTTAGGAAAAACACATTTGGTATTTGAGTGCGTTACAGTATATATCTGTTAAAGGACCTGCCATCCCATTTATGGTCTGTCATCTCCCTGAAAACCCTCTCATCCATGGCACTGGTGGGCAGCTGGAAGGTGCGGCACGGATCTTGATGGTTCCCTATGTGGATTCTGCAGACGCCGCAGAAGGAAAGTGTCGGGAGGCGGTGAAAAGTCTGTATCCGTGGTCTTCCGGCCGCCGTAAAACAGTGACATATGGCTACAGAACATTTTCATGATAAATCAATCTTAGGCAAGGTGGCCTTCGGTGGAATTTTAAGTTTGTTCCAGAAGGCTGCATATCCGAGGGCGGTGTGTTGATGGTGGCTATATGTAATAGATTTTTCACACCAGGACCCTGTGCTGGATAAACAGTTGGACACTGGATGGATGGATAGATGGAGGTAAATTATGTATAAAAGGTCTTCACTCAGAACCGGCGGATTCCGGTTTTCTCGCAGATGGCAGGTGAATCGATCGTAAATGACAGCCTGTACTGAGCCGAGAATTTTGCTGATTCGTTTAGTGATGAAGAGGAAGGTCCGCCTTACTTTCTAATCATCCTCTCTCTGTGCCCGTCCCCCACGCACTGCTGCCCTGCAGAGAGCTCACCTCCCTCGCTGTGCTCTGCCAGCGTGTGCCTCTCTGCCGTTGGCTGATAAACTCCCCAAAACATTCCATTTGCCAGGGAGCGTCGGTTGGCTTTATCGACCCTGGCAGTGTTTTGCTGGGTCCCTCTCTTCTCTAGGTGAAGGACATTGTCATCTCCCACCCTCCCACCCCCCCATGTGCCACCGTGGTTGCCTAGCGGACCCATGGGATGTTATATATGGCAGTGACACTTAAGAAACTCTGTTCCACCACTTGCATCAACAGTGAATTTTCTTTGGTGGTTCTAAATCCAGAAAAAAAGACTCGCTGTTAAGGCGAACACACCGGACGTGTCCTATGTGTTTATATGTCTGTGTGCCCCCTGCTGTCTGTGACCTTTGCATCACACCTGTGGATGTCACAGTTACAGGCTCTGCCTTGGTGGAAATTCCAGTTGAAGTAAACTCCCCATGAAAGAATGCATGAATCTGCATAATTTCTCAGTGTATCCCCAGTAGATTATCAGAAGTTTTTCTACAATAAACCAATAGACTATTTAAGATACCCAATAGACCAAGAATTTTACTGGAATTTCCTCTATAGGGTAGATACATTAACTGCTATAGGGTGGCAGTATTGCATGTTGGTACAAATGAAAATGTTACAAAGATGAAGGCAGACCTTATCAGTACGGCCCAGAAATTCATGTCAAATGTTGTTCCTTGGATGAAGACCACTTAGAGTTCCCTGAGACATCTGTCCATTTTACTGTTTTAAATTATTTTTTAATGGAAATATCCCAAAGATAATATCAATAAATAATTCTTGATGCATTACCCCAAATGAAGACCTTGTAGGATTTGAGTAAGAATTTATTATTATTATTATTATTATTATTATTATTAGTGGCTTATACAGGTTTTGCTGTTCTAAACATCTGGATACTATATTCTGTTGTGCAACCTACAGATCATGCTTCACTTTTGAACAGGCACCGGTTTGGTCATCCCCATAACCGCTGCATGTTCTGCTGTCCTCCAACCCCTGTGTGTGCTGCTGCTGTCCCTGTGAAAGAGAAAGGGGACTCCTCTCGGAATCCCATCCTCCGACCTCCTCGGCCTTGTGACGATATGGCCTTCTTGATCAGAGGTCCAAACACTGCCCCCAAGAAATCTGCTGTGTACGGAGGCGTCGGTGTTCAGCAGCGGCCCCGCGTGCCCCTGGCCGTCAGAGCATGTGTTCCTGTTTCTTTTGTTTGGGAATGCCAAAAATAAAACGGGGGAAAATGAGAGCAGTGATGCTATGACATTGCTTTTTGTTTGACTGCAAGACGTGCCTGTTTCCTCACCTAGTATGAAAGGAAATGATGTAAAATGACATGTATAGACCTATTTCTTTAAGAATAAATGTTGCATTCACTATTGAATATCTTTTGTGCTTTTTTAAAAAATCAATCATATTGTCAGCCATTGAGATTGACCTATGTGGGGGTGGTACTGGGTAGTACATGAATCCTGTGTTATACTGTAGAACGCGTACCCCCTAATATGTAATTTGCCTTTATGTATTCCCCCAATATGCAAAATTGTATTAAGTTAAATTTATATTAAGTTGCATTAAACTCTCTCTTACGAAGTTGACTATGAAATAGCAGATGAAAGGCAGTTTGCCAAGTTTTATGTCAACAAGGCGGGAAAACGGCTCTTATCTGAGATGGGACATGCCACTCCAGGGTGCTGATAATGAGCAAAGGGAGCCGAAGCGCGCGCTGCGTCTTGCAGATAACGGCACGTTCACCACCCGCCGGCCGGACAGTCACATAGGCGGCGCGAGCGCGGCGTTGCGTGCGTCCCTCGCCATGTGACCTCGGCCAGTCGCCGTTGCTTTAGCGTTAAGCAGCAATAGGGCAGCGCATTTGTACCTGTTCCGCTTATATTTCTTTTCTTATTTATAAGTGCAATCATGTTTTCCTTGCATGGGTATCAAGAATATGGTTACCACTTCTGTGGCCCAGTTGTAATCGATTTAAATAAAAAAAATATATATATTATTTATTCATTTATTTTTGCACATAGGCTGAAAAATAGGTGGGCTTTCCACTTAACTTTGAAAACATCAATGAACGAGAGAATGTCCCCTCCCATCGTATCACGCCCACCTCCCTCCCCAAACTGCCATCTACGCAAAGTAAACAGCTCGAGCGCTGGGTTTGCGGTTCCGATCTCCTATATCTGCTGCAACGCACACGCGTAACGACTGTGTGGGAACTGCCGTATCTCCCAAGATGTAATGGAACAAGTTCGGGGCTGAAAGGTCGTTTTGACTTTGGGACAGAGGGGATAGTTTGGTAGTTATGTGCCGGAGCACGCATTCAAGGCGGTTTAATTCTCTGATTAAAGCCGAACCGTCCAAAGGAGGAAGATTACTGCTGTTCGCTTGCTGTCTTCTGGTTTCGCTGCATACGAGTTTTAGCAGTCTGCACTCCAAAGGTATGATTTACTAAACTGCCTTGCTTCAGTAACACGCTATTAATTTCACTATTGTTCCTTGTTTGTGTGTGTGTGTGTGTGTGTACCCAAATCCGTAACCAGGATAAAGGGTTTAAATATATATTCCCTTTAAAATAGGTAATGATTTCATCCGATTTTCAACTGCAAATCCAGTGCAGGGCACACACACACACACACACACACACACACACACACACTATGGGCAGCTTCAGGCATACCAGTTTACATGTGTTTGGGGTCAAATCATTTACCTTGAAGATGTGAGACTACTGTGCTACCAACTAAACCCCAGAGAATTTAAAAAATATTCTCCTTTTAGGATGTATAGGAGTTAAAAAGAATTTTAAAATGTACATGTATACATTGTCAGAAAATAGAGGGTGAAAATTTGTACCCTTGCTTGTCACTGTGCCTGTTCCCCCAAAGGTCTGTCAATTGTACCCTTAGCTGTTGGCAATTGTATCTTTTGAGGCAGAAATGGACTCTGAGGAAAATTTCTGTACATTGATGGTATATTAATACTGTTTGTAGCTTTGAGATATTCCTCAGAATCCATCTCTGTACCTTAAATGGTACAAATTGAAGGGTACAGCCCCAGTGACAAGCAAAGGTACACATTTTAACACCCTTTTCTGAGAGTGTATGGCTCACTCACATCATAATGTAATTGGTCGGCTTCATTCAATTTCAGTTCCTCTTTCGCAGCACAACTGTTGCTTGCTGTGGAGCCCGAGAACCCAAAATGCTTTGCTGAAGGAATGCGAGACCTTACCTGCTTCTGGGAGGAGGAGGATGGGGGCACTGAGGAGCAGTACAGGTTCACATACAAATATCATTACACGTATGTGTCTCTCCTTCGCGCTGTAACCCCTCGCTTAACATATTTTACATTTTGTTTCTTTAATGGACCTTTCTCAGAAACGTCATGCATTGTTGGGAAAGCAAGGTCAACCAGGGGGTTTGAACCAGCAACCTTCCGACTGCAGGCACAGGCTGCTAATCACCTGAGCCGCACACCACAGTTAATGCTTTTGGTTACTTTTTTTCCTGCTTCACCAGACAAAGTGTGTCAAAACATTCACAGACTGAATGTACAATCATGTAACTTTTGTACGTGACGCACAGTGAAATCGCGTTAAATCAGCTCCCAGAGTAAGTTTCTCAGCTGGCCTGTGTGGCCAGTAGCCTGAGATTTAATTATGTTTCCGGTTATAGCAGTACTTATCTGTGGTGCTTGTTTCTCTAGTGGCTTTCCCTGGCCAAGTTCATGCCGTATCGATTCCCGCTCCGTATTCTTTTGTACTTCTTTTAATTTGATCCCTTGTCCTGGTAGGAATGAAAACAGCAGTGAGTGCACCGTGTCGGAGCTACCAGCAGGTGGCGGTAAGACGTGGTACATCTGCAGGCCGTCGAAGGTCCAGCACTTCGTGCCCCTGGATATCCGAGTGTTTCGGGAAGGACGGCTGATCCACAACCGGACCCTGCTGATCGACCATGTCTGTGAGTGTGTAAGCTGGGGTCGGTGTGAAGAATATCCCTCCCTCTGCCCTCAGAGGTGACCCTGAGCTCACGGCCTGGGCGATCTCATGCCCGCAGTTCTGCTGGATCCCCCTGCCAACGTGACGGTGATGAGGACGGGGCAACAGGGGCAGCTGCGGGTGAGCTGGCAGCCAGTCCGGCTCGCATACATGGAGAGCATAACATACCAGATCAGCCACACCGCTTCTGGCAGCCCCGTGGGCAAGGTAGAGCGGGGCGACCTCGCCGGGCACCTGGGGTGGGATGGGACGCCGTCTCTACATCTACTCCTCTGATTGGGCCACAGACCCACACTAACCCAGCTTCCTGGACCATGTGACCAGCCCCCTGACTCGTACCGTTATTTAACGGCCGTCTTGCACGCTTCACCTCCTGCACTTCCAGATAAACACGGTGCGGAGCGGCAGGGATCTTCTGCTGCAGGGCCTGCTGCCCGACACCAGCTACGACGTGCGTGTCCGGCTCAAGCCCCACGGCCTTTCCTACAGTGGCTACTGGAGTGTGTGGGCACCTGCGGTCTCCATGAAGACGCCCCCTGCTGGTGAGAGGAGAAATAAATAAAGAATCTGGAATCTTGGTAGCGGTGACCCCAGAGTTGGGCATTCTATAGGGCATCCCGACCGATCTCTCTCATCTCCTCAGGAGACTGAAATTGTCCCCCCTGCCCCAGCCTCTGATTTTAAAAGAGCTCTTTCCCTGCTCCTCACTGCAGATCTGGATCTGCTTCTCCTGGTTCTGTGTCTCACCATCTCCTTGATCATCATCCTGTTGTCTCTCATCCTGCTCCTGTCCCACCGTCGGTCAGTAAAAGCCGGCAAGGTGCTGATGTCACATTATGTTGTTTGTTGGGCAGTGTGTGGCTCAGTGGGATAATCCTGTGTGCCTATAATCAGAAGGTCACCAGTTTGAACCCCGCCTCAGCACAATTGCAGGTCCCTGAGCAAGGCTCTTAACCCCCAGGTGGCTGCCCTTCATGGACAGCTTACTCTACAAAGAGCAAGTTAGGGGAGGCATAAAGACAATTTCCCCACAGGGTTCAATACATTATCAGTAATAATTAGTTATTTATATTTTATGCCTTCCTGTGGGAAAAAATACAAAACACACTCCTAAAATTTGCTAGACTGGTGGTATATTCTGTTTGGGAAAATCAGTAAAAAAAAGTTGTGTCCGCAGCTCTGGATAAATTAATAGACCACACCCTATTTTTTTAGAATCTGCATTGTTAAATCCTGGTTTAATCCTGGTCCTGCTGGCAGGAGGCTACACTGAGCAACAGGCTGCTTCCAGGCTCAAAAGTTCTAAGATAGCAGAACACAAGAACAATGTGAAGCAGGAGACACTGGGAAGGACCGATAAACAGCCAGGCGGAGGGCAGAAGCGACTCCTTAATGACAGAGACGACCGTCAACTTATCCGGCAGTGTCTCATGAATCAGAGGATGACTTGAAGTGACCTTCAGAAGGAATGGGAAACATTAAGCGGTGTGAAGTGCACTGCTAGGGTAGTGAAGTCCCATAAAGCCAGGAAGGAGCGCTTCATTAATGAGAAGCAGGGATGGGCCAGGCCGGAGTTTGAAAAGAAGTATATTTTACACAGACACATTCCCATAAACAGAGAAGTGTGTGAAATTAAAAATGTCGCAGTGGTCTCTTCATTTTCTCCAGAACTGCATCAGTATGCACATTTTAGACAAAAGCTAATAATGAGGACTTTCCCTTCAGGTTTCTGCTGCAGAAGCTGTGGCCTGAGATTCCCAGCCCTGCAAACAAATTCCAAGGTCTCTTTACTGTGTATGGCGGTGATTTCCAGGTAAATTATTTTATGACCTTCTGTTATGCTTCCTTGTAAGTTACCTTGAGACTTCCTGTTATATATGTAAGATGTATCGTTGGCCCAATGAATTGGGGTAAATATTACCACAAATACTTCATGGAGCTTCACTCGGTTATCACTACTAAGACGCTCCTGAAACACTCGGATTTATCTTCTAACACCTCTGTGATTATGACCTGGTGGACCTAATTTCAGCCCCCCATTTATCCTCAGGAATGGATGGGTTTTAACATAAGTGATGTTTGGTGGAGGTCAACTGCATTGTTCATGGGGGAAAACCCGTCCGTACTGGAGGTTCTGTGCGAGGCCAGGCGCAGAACTCCAGCTGGTATCTGCCCTGGGTCATCCGGGGCCTCGGACCTCCTGTCGGAGGAGGATGAAATGGCAGGGAAGGCGAGCTCCGGGCCGATGGACGTATGCAGGGGGCGGCCGCACCACCTTTGGCCGTTCGAGCAGCTCCAGATGGTGCAGAAACGGCAGCCCCCGCTGGAGCCGAACGACACCTACGTGTCCCTCAACCAGAACCCCCAGCCGGAGGGTCCGGGGAGCGGCCCACTGGACGGCGTGTCTGATGAGTCGTGTCCTCTGCAGGTCCTCTTCACTGGCTCAGGAACCCCAGTGCCATGTTCAGAATTCAGGCCCCTGAGACAGAGCTCAGGGGGGGTCTCGTCCCAGTTAAGCTTGGACTATCCCCACTGGCCAGTTAAGGGAGGGGGCTATGTGTGTATGACGGGCACCGATTCGGGGATTTCGGTGGACTACAGCTCAATGGACACTGGCACCACCGCAACAGCCAATACGGGCCGGATATCTGCCAACAAGTATGATTTCCTCCCGTCCAGGTGTCCTGACTCTGGACAACCCATTCGGTCCAGTTGTTGAGTACAGGATAGCTGGTCAGAAACATTCACGCAGTCTCCACAGGACGTTCTGAAGGCTCTCGAGCTCCAAAGAGGTGGAATCGTTTCGCCGGAAACAGAGCATATCATTGGTACAATGACTTTGGCCAATACCCGAGATTTATGAAAGTTTGAGAGTGTCCTTTTTGAGAGACGGCTCATTTTGACGAGCGAAAAGGGAGGAACAAATCAGCAATCTGAGACCCTCACAGGGTTTCTCCCACGATACCTTTATATCACCATTTATATGAACTGTACACATGCAGAACACATAGATGCTGAGGTCTCTCCATGTTGTGGTTAGAACCACCTGTATTTGTATTATCAGCAAAACCAGAAAAAAAAGCTAAAATATTTAATTCCATATTTCTTGCAAAAGTGAATAGTCTGTCAGCATTACTAAGACACCCGCGTATGACATGCCAACCATGGGCGAGGGCCGTGGGCAGCATTGCGGCCAGTCTTGTGGCTAAGAGATTGCAAGTAGACTTCCTAGGCAGAGCCCTACTGTCGTACCACTGAGTGACTTGAAATAGCTGGCATTAAAACAAAAACATTGAGGTCTTCCTCTTTTACACGAAGATACTGGCTTTATATATGATATCCCTGTTATTATCTACAGCATTCAGTTTTGTGCTTTCAGAGCAAGTAGTTTTGTAGAATTCCAGAAATATTCACTTGTAAAAAGATGTAAGTATATTGCCATTTGGATGTAACTGTATTATGTATGTTTTTTAAATACTGTTGTATGCAAAATGAATGAAGCTTTTTTACAATAATTTTTGTGTTAAAACATATATGGATAAAAATTAAAGGTGCTTCCCTTATATCGTGGTGAAGTTAATTTTAATATATATGTGAAATGTGTTGGTAAAGTGCATCGTTGGGTAAGAATGTAGACTCAAACACCTCCCCCCCATGTGCCATGCCGTTACTGGGATGGACTCACAGTGTAGATAATGTTGTTGTCAAGATATCTACCACAATATGCAAATTTATGCAAATTCAGTCCGAAATCAGATTTGTAAGATTAATAAGAGTAAAATGAAAGGCTGCCAGTTTCATAGAGGACATTGTCTATCTCTCTGGTAGGCCTGGATGTTACCTCAGACATTAATTCATTCATTCCAGTAATAAAACCGCCGTGAACATATAAACCCAGTCACAAGTTTCAGTGATGGTCAAAGTAGAGTAAATAGTTAATGGTTAATAGATAGAAATAGAGTCAACTCATTTTATTGACAGTATGTACTAACATAACAGGAGTGTTTGTGGTCCGGTGCCAATCATGCAGTGGACGATATTTCAAGACATACAGGAGAATAATTCACAGAACACAATGTGTGGGAAAAAAAGGGGAATGCAAATGAGCATACAAAACATTTACAGAAGACTTTTATATAGACGACACAGTGCTAGACGGCTTGAGACAGTAAATTGACACGGTACATGAGGTTTACTTCCTGCTTGGCGGTACCCACCTCAGGGAAGAATCCACCTGGTCAGCCCGCCCACATCACCCCCCATGTTGCAGCCAAGCCAGCACAGTGGCTCTTAGTCAACATCGAAGTAGCCGGCTGTAGCACGTCACCTTGGTGCAGGTAAGGGATCACTAACCACCAAACCAAAGATGCTTTGATATCAATTGTATCATTTCACTTTTATTAACATTTGGAAAGAACATGTGCATGATGAAGGAAGTAGACCTATATCATTTATTTGAGTTTTTTTAATTTTCTAACAACAGATAAATTTTTGGCTATCATGTGTCAGGTAAAATTCTAGCTGAAAATGGGAAAATAAATTGTTGGGCATATAGAACTTTCCATATTTACATTCGTGGTTAGAGTAACTTGCCATATTTTACCACTAAAGCTGTTTTGTTGACACATAAAACTGCTTTAACAAAGTTCGTATGGTTTATAAAATCAGTATGAAAGTAACATGACACGGTTTTTGTGGTAAAAAAATAGCATGGTTTTTAATGGCTCAGATAAATACATATGAACCAAGATGTGATCGTTGCATACATAGAAAATGGTTGTCATTCATGTACAGACAGTTTAGGGCTTGTCACTGTTTTATTGCTGGGCTTCACGTCGTAGGTCAGTTGCCACAGAGGAGGAATCTACCTGAAAAGTAGGCACATCATCATCAGGGAGCCATTTTGTGTGAGTTTCACAAATGACCACATTCATATACCGCCATTTGGGAAATATGCGCAACACTCCCAAAATTTCTCTATTGATTGATTCATAGATGTGTGTATGTGTGTGTGTGTGTGTGTCTATAGCTAATCATCTTTTAAAGTGTCTCCCACTATAGTCCATTAGAAATTTCTAGAACAATTCAGGGAGTTTCTAATTTATTGTGTGTTGCAGATGTCCATGAAATCTTATTGCTATTTATTGCTGCAGATGACGATTCTGTTTGCCAAGTAATTCATCAGCTGAACTAAAATTCAAAGGAGAGGTGAAAAAAGTAATAAAAAAGGGATAGATGAGATGACTCACAGATGGGAGGCAGCCTTCAGGGAACAGGACGCTGGATAGCACACAATAAACCTGCAGGTGGTTGTTTTTTGTGCTGCGACTTCCTGTTTGAGTCTTTCGCAAGTTGGTCGCCACTGTCTGGCAGCAAACATCTGTCCTTGGCCGTTTCTCCAATGAGTGTCTGAAATTAACCTTTGGATAGATTCATCTTTATGAAGTTTCCGATGAAGTGCTCTGTTTCAGCACACAATATTATATTGGTTTGACAACTTTGATTATCTAATGAGATTTACAAACAGGGTAGATACTGTAAAGGTAAAATGTATTGGTTAAGCTCAAAAACATTCACTGATATATCAAAAGGCTGTGTTGGAAGAATTGACCAAAAATAAATGTTTTCATAGAAATGCACACAGAAAATTCTCAACTTAAATATATAATTTTTATAATGTAGAGTAGGGGTGTCAAACTTAAGGCCTATGGGCCTCTGTTAGAATTGTATGTGGCCAGCTCGATGTCTTATGTTTATCAACTGCACTCCAAATCCCAGATTGCACAGCAATAGCTAGCGCGTTGGCACGTCAATCAAGGAAGGGCTGCGTGATATAACATCGCAATTATATGGCGCATGTGAAATAATTACCAGTAGTGATGGGAAGTTCTGCGCAATTAACTGATTCGATTCTTTCGAACTGTCCGTTGTACTCAATCGATTCTAAAACCGAGTCTATGGTTCATTGTTTTCCATCTTTTTTTTGCGCCCAACCATATTACTCAACGAATTGTGGGATCGGATAATAAATCTGTCTGAAGGTTATGTTGTTTGACAAAGATATTGCTGGTGTTCAACAAAAATGTTCAGCTTGACTATTCACAACAAAAAAAACAATATATAAAAAGCAGAAAGGGTGTCAATTCTGAATAATATACAGTGGTACCACAGTTATCAAACTCACTACAACTCGAATTTCTTGAAAGTCGAACAAACCACTTTGACCTAGAACTTGATCTGAATATCAGAAGTCGAACCGTGAACACTGACCTAATATAAAATGTACGCGCCAGTAAATGAGTCAAACTACAATGCAATTCTTACTTGAAGGCCTTCTTCACAGACTGAATGATTAACCAAATAAAATAGCACTACATTACAGTAACTCACAATAAATGAACCACTAACTTACGTATACTATATGTCATGTATTTAAACTTTATTTTAGCAAGTAAATTAACTGAAAACCAGTTCTCACTGATTTTCTGAAGAAATAGCAGATTACACATCGGAACTGCCTGGGGAACTGGGGAAACAAACTGAAACGCTGACTTAATACAGAGAACTAATGACAACAACCAGAAACAGCTGATCACATGGGGATCCCACACAAGGCTAACGAGGGGGCGTGGCACACGGAAGGAGCGGACGATCATGGCAGGACAGGGGTAATGTTGGGATAAGATCTTTATCGTTTTGGAAGCCATTAAGGAAAAAAAAATGCTCTTCTTGTTTTATCCTGTTCATTTTGTGTTTAAATGCTTAAAAAACATATTTAAGTGTAATTTTGAGGGGGGCGGGAACCAATTAATTGGTTTTCTATTATTTCTTATGGGAAAAATTTGATCAGAACTTGACCTTTTTAGGATATGGTCCTGGGTCCGGAATGGATTAAGTTTGAGAACTGAGGTACCACTGTACTACTTTTATTTCTTGTCACACCATCCAGATCATTCAGTGCTTCTTCTGACCAGATTGCAATTATATTATGAGTCTCTTCATTGCATTCAGCTGATCAAACATCATAACATTTGATACTGACTTGTGCACCTTTGGTTCCTGCCTGCAATAATAGTCCCTATCATTGTCTCACTGGCTTTTGTGTCCCTTTTCCCCTTCTGCTTTAGGAATAACAGACACCAAAAATGTGCTGCTCTGATTTTCTTAGAGTTGTCATGGTCGCCTTCAATGGCATCATCTTCGTAAGTTGGCCCGTCCTTTCCTTCCCTATTAACTCTTTTCTCCCCGTCTTGTAAGTATTGTGCAGAAATATTTTACTAAAAGAAGGGTGCGAATGTAGTATACTTGCATGTGACATCTTATCTGCTTTTCAACTGGACTGTGCTGCTTGAGACAAACATCACACCACAGGATTATCTCCCACTTACAAAGGTGTCATGTTCTCACCCCTTTGGGGTCTTGTGATTTTTCTTTGGATGGATTCTGATAAGTTTCAGTTTTACTTAAATATAATCCATCCATCTATCCTCTAAGCACTCATCTTAGTCAGGGTCATAGAGGGCTTCAAACTGATTCCAGGCTTATATTAGGCAGGCTTTTATTTTTAGTTAAATTTTTTTAATACTGAAAGGGACTGCATCCAATTCCATTGTACTTATACAATAATAATAAAGATTCAAATTCTGTTTTGATCTGAAATAGAGACATAGACACAGCCCAGTGAGCGATTATAAGCAAATTAAACACAGGTCTAAGTAGGACTGTCAAAGTTCTGTGTTCTATCTTTTTTGCTAAGAAAATACTAAGGGCACTTTTAAGAGATGTACAACGGATGTACCTACAGTCCATACCAAAATATACACCCCTTGGTTATCTTACATCGTTCTGTTGTCATACAGAATATTTACAGAAATAAAAGTCTTGTTTTTTTCCCTTGAGTTTGTGTGCACCGTTTGCATTGAGGTAATCAGTTTTAATATACCATGGGAATGAATGAATAAAACATGGGCTGAATTAATAAAATGTAAGCAAGATTTAATACGTCATGGGAACAAATTAGTACAGTGTGGCCACGATATATATAATTTATATCATTATGTCATGAACAGCAAAAATAATACTTGACCTTACAAGTAATGTTTAATGAGGGTATAAAATATGGCTGACAAAGACAAAATCAGATGTTTATAGCAGCAATTTTCTATCTGTGAGCGCGACCAGAATTTTGGGCAAGTCCTTATAAGGCAGTTGGAGTTGGAAATGTAAGCGTTTTAAAACCAGAAAGCTCCTATGCGGATCCAGAGTCAGATTCCCCTTCCTCAATCCTAGAATGAACCTGTAACTGTTTAGTGCAAAACTAGTGCGTACTCAACCAATCTAGGAAGCAAAACCACAGCTGCTTAATTTAAAATGCACTGGCACATCAAATCAGATTTGTGGGATAGGAATTGATTGAGGTAAATGGCAGAGTGCTGCTTGATTATAGCGTTAATTTAAATCTGTACTTGATACCGAGCCGGCATGTTAAAAATTTGGTCACGATACAAAAAACATCTTTAAACTCTAGTTTGTAGGGTCTTATTCCTTGTGCTTTCCCATTAAAGCCCCTGTTTAGGAAGTGTGTCGACAGGAGCCAATCAAGGAAATGCTTTAAGTTACTGTTAGCTGAACTGATCTGTCTTGAACAGATTGATATGTTTATATCGAGCAGTGTGGCACTGCCATCGTACCTTATTTGGTTAGATAGAGGTCTCAGGCTTCTTTGTTTGTTACTGTAAACAGTGGTACTCTCAAATACACCCCCCCCCCCCCCGGCTCTGGACCTCCCCTTTCTCACCCCCGCTCTTCTACCCTGGGTGACAGTTGGCAGGGGCCGCCATCTTGGGCGTGGGTATCTGGGTGAAGGTGGACAGCGGTTCCCTGTTGAAGATCCTGGACCAGGTAGAAGATATGCCAGTAGAGCTGAACCAGATCTTTTATGTGGGCTACCTGCTGATCGCGGTGGGGAGCGTACTGGTGTTCCTTGGGTTCCTGGGCTGCTGCGGGGCCATCAAGAAGAGTCCCTGCATGCTGCTGACGGTGAGCTATCTCCCCAGTCTCACACTCCACCAGCAAGGCCCATCATATCCCATTAAGCCCAGTATGGCTTACTCTCTGCTATTTTCATCATGCTTTGCTTTCTAAAAGTATCTGTCTTCCTTAGTTCTTCGTGGTCGTGCTCTTGGTCTTCATAGCCGAGGTGTCCGGGGCGATCGTGATCCTGGTCTTCAAACCTCTGGTGGGTGATGTTCCAGGCTGCGTCGCCGTTGACAGCAAGACCTTCTCAACGTGCCGGGTGTCCAAAGTGTCTAAACTCTCCATTGCTGTGCTACAGGTCGATTCATTAATCGAGAAAATAGGCAACGAAGCGGTCAAAAGGATCAAAACGGATTATGGGAAAAATCCAGGCCTTACTGAACTTTGGAATGACACCATGGATGGGGTACGGTATCAGAAGAGATGTGTGGATTAAACCATCCGAAACATTATAAACGCAACAGTGTCTTATGCAGCCTGCGCTCATCTATATCAGTGGGATATAAAGATTGAAGCGATCAGTCATGGTTTATTACTGTTCATTATTCAAAGTTAGCATATATGTGTCATTAGAATTTAAGGATATTAGTTACGGAGCAGGTAGCTAAGCGAATGAAAACAGAGGTAGAGGCGGGAAATGGATATTTCTGGATGGAGTGAAGCATACAGCACTTCTGGCTCCAGACAAGGATCATTTGCATAGTTTACTCTTTTGGTTTCGGTTTAATGTGTTTTGCAACTGCCCCCCGCATTTCTGAACATGCATATTGTGTAATATACTCCTCCCTGTTCCCTGCAGCTGCAGTGCTGCGGATTTCACAACTACACCGATTTCACAGACTCCCCTTTCTATAATGACAGTGGACGCAAGTACCCTCAGATGTGCTGTGACGAGAGCCCCTGTAACCAGCAGACCGCCAGCACTTCGGTACTGGTGAAACCAGCGGCTCCCATTACCTTGTTTCCCCATCTTCCTCCCCTCCCCGTGGTGTCGTTTGCTTATCGCCCAGTTCATTTGCGTATCTATGAAGCTGCGCGTTTGTATGTTTTTTTTTTCTGTCTATACAGTTTCTGTGTGTCAGCTTGTGGTTTAGTTCATACCTGACTGTTCTCATTATGGTCTGCCCTCTACGTCTCTTTCCATGAGAGTCCTGGATAAACCCTTGACGATCTTCCTCACGTTCCCTCCAATGTTCTTCCATTACAGCAAGTGAATGGCTGCTATTTTGAGCTGGTGAACTTGATAGAGAACAATGCAGTTATCCTGGGAGCAGTGGCCCTAGGGATCGCCGCACTGGAGGTATGGATCTCCGCCCAACTCCACTGCACCCATGAAATACCCCCATAGTCATTCATCATATTTGCCTAACAGTAGCATTGACAGAAGACAAAACATCAGTAGGGACCCTTTAATGCATGGGCTGAAGATATGAGGCAGGCCTGCCAACTTTGGTCAGCTGGCTGGCGCGAGATTTTCAATTCGGGGCAAGTCTGCTCTGGCATTTATATGTATCTAACAGTTTTATCACCCTGTAAATAGTCTGTAGTGTCTGCAAACCATCCCAGTGATTTCGTTGAAGCTAACCTTAGGTTAATGATGGAATGATATAGATTTGCTGTGTGGTTCCTTGCGTGAGCGTGGGAGTCACGCCAGATGCATGAGGGTCGGCTGCCCTGCCGTGGGCCTCCGCTAAAAAGGGCCTCAACCGTCTTTGTTGAGTCGAATGATTTTTTTTCCCAACTTTTATTATCGCCTACCCACCCCCGCCGCAGACTACACCACGGCATATAATGGTAGGGGGTCTCTGGCCATGTTAGTCTGTCTCATAGCGTGAGCCACAGAACAGGGGGTGGGGCCGCGGGCGGGGCTGATTTTGGGTGGTCTCTGGGCTGGTCCACACACGCTCACACTCTCAGTCTGCCGCCCTTTCAGGTCGCTGCGATGGTGGTTTCCATGCAACTGTACCGGAAGAGCTTGCATGAGCACTGAGACAACGGAGCAGATCGACCTGCAGCCTTTACCTACCTACCCATGTATCTATGTACATTAAATCAGTTTTCCTATTTTCCACCCACTGAATCACAATATATTGCTCAGAATTACACATTAATATGCAATGTTGAGTTTTAATCTGAAAACATGTGCTTGCTACTTTTAAGAGCAAATATTACATTATTTAAGAATTCAAATGTGTTTTTTTTTATGTATAGAGTTTTTAATTTAGATATCTTTTCATGTCAATGGGGAAAATACTCTGTAGTATTTGGTATTCATTGAAATTAGATTTAAATATTAAAATGTATGTTACAGAATTGTGAATTGTTATTTTGTCCGAGCATCTCTTAGTTATTGTGGTACAGTACAGAATGCTGTATGCTACGCGCTATGTTATCTTTGCCGTTTTAGGTTTAAGCTGCAATATAAGTTGCAATTTAGAACAGAAATTGTAAAATGGGAAAATATCTCAGGCGACACACAGCACAAGGCTAGGAAGCAGCCTGGACAGGATACCAGCCTATCACAGGGCAGGGGATACCCTAGACAGGATGCCAGCCTATCACAGGGCAGAGAACACCCTAGACAGGATGCCAGCCTATCACAGGGCAGAGGACACCCTGGACAGGATGCCAGCCTATCAGAGGGCAAGGGACACCCTGGATATGTTGCCAATTCACAGGGTACAAATTCACAATCACACTGTCCTTAATTACAAGTGGATATTAACTGTAAAACATTCCAAAGTTTTAATAAACTTCAAACAAAGATGCAATGACTACAAAGAATTGCTTTAGTATGGTTCCATTAGCGCAACTGGTTGTGACTGTTTTCTTTTCCTTCGCTGGGACATTGATCTATACATAATATTTGGATATTTGACTTGTGCGTCAGCTTGGTCTAATGAGGCATTTTAGATCCACGGGCATCAAAGTCACTGTTTTCACAAAGTCACAGTCGCCACTAGCAGGCAGCAGCTGTTACATCATCATGAAAAGCAGCAAACGGCTCTAATGGAACAAGCTTCATTTAAAGTGATACATTATTACAGACCTGAACAAAAGAAAGAAATTTCAAAGAGAATATAAATAATAACAAGAAAATAAGCCGTAAGGACACGGACAAGTTCGTCAGACTGCTTGGAATGTAGCAGAAGTAAATATAAACAGCAGTTCACTACAAAATAAAAGAAAATATTATTTTAGATATGCTGTAGTGCAATTTATCCATCTCAGGGGTGTCAAACTCCAGTCCTTGGGGGGCAGAGTCTCTCATTTAACACACCTGATGTTAAACTCCTTGCACATCCTTCTGTAAATTATCACACAGCTCTTGCGCTGAATCATTTGTGGTAGAGCAGGAAAAGAGCTAAGCTGCACAGGGCTGCGGCCCCCCAGGACTGGGTGTGACACCCCTGGTCTAGAATGTTGTGGTGAGAATCGCCAAATTTTAAAGTATATTCCTTATCTTTTATTATGAATCCACGTGTTACTGAGGCCAATTCGCTCTACACACAGAGCACGAGGATGAAACATACAGTATACCTAGTAAGGATTATAGTTCTATATCAGACAGACTCATTTTATGATATGGATCGGTATTTTTTTTTAGTTATGTTTAGTTGTGATACTGTACCCTAAACTGTGTTAGTCTTATTTTAAATGATGGGATCTTTGTTGCTTTCAAATTATTTTGAAATCTTTCTTAGATTTCACAATCTCACTATTGCCAGTGATGCCAGGGCAAATTCAGTTCTCCCACAATGTAAGACTCTTTTGACGTCACTGTCTATCAGTGATGTGTATTAATTAGGCTGGTGTCAATCCATACATAAGGGAGAAATGATTCCCTTACGTTGTCTCTCCCATCTCAGCTGAGTGAAGGGCTATGAAAACTCTACTAAACACAACAATCAGTCCTGCACTTCACTGGGAATTTAAATGGCTGTTTAGTCAGGTACCCTCTGCTGTAGGGTCGGGTACCCTCTGCTGCAGAGTCGGGTACCCTCTGCTGTTCAGTCAGGTACCCACTGCTGTAGAGTCGGGTACCCTCTGCTATTCAGTCGGGTACCCTCTGCTGTTCAGTCAGGTACCCACTGCTGTAGAGTCGAGTACCCTCTGCTGTTCAGTCGGGTACCCTCTGCTGTTCAGTCAGGTACCCACTGCTGTAGAGTCGGGTACCCTCTGCTGTTCAGTCGGGTACCCTCTGCTGTAGAGTCAGGTACCCACTGTTGTAGAGTCGGGTACCCTCTGCTGTTCAGTCGGGTACCCTCTGCTGTTCAGTCAGGTACCCACTGCTGTAGAGTCGGGTACCCTCTGC
>JABFDZ020000097.1:7694102-7715833 GCA_019775955.2 Pollimyrus isidori | reverse complement strand
TCGTTGTCTTGGGGCCCCAGGCCAGCTCGAGGCCCCAAGCAATTGCTTGGTTTGCCTGCCTTGTCGCGACGGGCCTGAACAGCAGTAGCACCTCTTGTCCCTGGGTGAAGCCTCTGACCCTGAGCTGGCAATGTTGTCATACTAGACTTTCTGATTCCGATGGGCCTTCTTAATGTTCATGGGCCAGGGTAGTCATCGCCTCCATCTTCTCCCTTATCTTCACTACATATGCCATCGCATTTTCTCCCGATGATTTTGCAATGGGTTTATGATCCTGGGTTTCGATCCTATATACATGGAAATGGCCTTAGCGCTATCGGATGCATTGGCTACTGTGCTCCCTGAATGAGAACCGCTGTCACATTTTCTCAGTAAGAGAGTTCAGTCACAGGAGAATGAAAGTAGACAGTCACATGACCACACTGTGCCTGTAGGAGTCACATGACCACACTGTGCCTGCAGGAGTTGTTCTGCCTTTGGCACATCTAGAGAAGTGTGTGCATTCCAGGCGTGTCGGAAACTGGGGGAAGGCATCCACGCCAACATCGGTAGAACCCCACCCCCTTCCTTTCCAGTTAATCAGTAAAAACAGAATCAACAGCGTATTGCTTATCTTTCATTATGAACCCGTGCATTACTGATGCCAATTCCCTGCGCATTCAGTGCACAAGAACGAAACCTAACAAAGACTGTAGTCATGTATCAGTCAAAATAGTTTTATCATATGCATCAGTTATTTCCAGGATATGCCGCAGTGCTATTTAACCATTAACCCTAATGTTACAACCCTCTGGTCTAGGTCAGCGGTGAACAGGATGTATGAGTGAGGTTAGCGAGACCGGGTTCCCCAACTAGTCTCCTATAGGTTACGTTGCGACCCAAACAAACACACACTGAGACTAAAATAGATTACATGCAGAGCTTTATTTACAGTGCAAGACTGTTATCCCAGCGAAGACTGTGATATCGATGACTAAGGAAGGGAGGCTGCATGGTGCCTAATAAATGAGCAAAACATGCTAATTCCCTATATGCACCCCCACCTAACAAAGGCTAAGCTAAACCTCCAAAACATACATGGATTGGCACTTACCTTCTAACCTGGTCTGCTTAACAGAGACTTCCTATAGGTCGTGTGTATGGACAACCTTAGGGATTAATAAATCATTAATAAAACCGCAAACTGCACAGCATGATTTTTGGGTAATGACAGTGAATATTTCACTAGGTTAAACATGTAGCTACAAAAGGAAGCAGGGGATGCAAGGATGACAGCATGGGAAAGCCAGTCGGCTCCGAGTGTATGGCTGCGTCATCAATATGCTAGAAGCCAATCAAATCAAAACAATCCCATCAGATCGGTCCAAGTTCCAGGTTCCTCCTTGCAACAAGGAACACATAATTGGAGGGGAAACCCTAACAGCACTACAACACCATACATGCCTCTCCCTTATCTACGTTCTGGAATTTAACACCCAACACAAACACCATGAGCTTCATGGAATGGGCTTCCATGGCCGAGCAGCTGCATGCAAGCCTCACATCACCAAGAGCAATGCCGAGCGTCGGATGCAGTGGTGTAAAGCACGCCGCCACTGGAGCAGTGAAACCGTTCCGTGGAGTGACGAATCACCCTTCTCTGTCTGGCAGTCTGACGGATGAGTCTGGGTTTGGCGGATGCCAGGAGAACATTACCTGTCCGACTGCATTGAGGAGGGATAATGGTATGGGGTTGTTCTTCAGGGCTTAGCCCCTTAGCTCCAGTGAAGAGAACAGTTTGAACAATTCCATGCATCCAACTCTGTGTAAAGAGTTTGGGGAAGAGGCCCTTTTCTGTTCCACCGTGACTGTGTCCCAGTGCACAAAGCAAGGTCCATAAGGACATGGTTGGGTGAGTCCGGTGTGGAAGAACTTCACTGACCCCTTGACCTTAATTCCTTGAAACACCTCTGGGAAGTTCTAGAATGGAGATTATGAGCCAGATCATCAGTGACTGACCTCAGAAATGCTCTTTTGGAGGAATGGGCAGAAATTCCCACATACAGGAAAGCCAGGATTTAGAATGGGATGTCATAAAAGTTCCTATAGCTGTAATGGCCAGGCCTGCCAATACTTTTCTACATATGGTGCACTAAGCTGTAAATGGGACACATTTGTCACAGGGACAGTTGCTGATTCAGCCCCTTTACTGGCATCATTTGTCAAATCATGGCCATGATTTTCAGCTGAGGGATAAAATCAGAAGTCTCGCACACCATGCATCACTCTCTATCCGCTGTTACAAATTAAACCATTAACTGTTTATGGATATGATGATGAACAGCTTAATTACTGTCTAAAGGTTATGGTTTAGCTCTGCTGTTGAGTTTTTCACTCTTCAGTGTCTAGTTTGTGATGGAAAACTGGGTTGTTTGTAATCTTGTTTCCTAAAGCATAAATATTCACATTATAACCACGGTAAGGCTATGGACTTAATGGTGATAGGATATCTGTTTACACTATGATATTGATGATATATGATATTGTTTACAACTGATGTTCTAGGCTAAACAGATCGTTTGAAATGCAACCAAGGAGATCATGTTGAAAGCCTATATGGGCCCAACAGCAGTGGATCTGATTTATGGAACATTGTCCTGGTCAAAGTTTATGACTGAGGAACCATATTTGAGGATGCACACTTTATCCATGAATTTACCAGCTAGCCATGGAGCAGGGATGAAGCACACAGGCAGGATTACCAAACTAAAGGGGCTTTGTTTCAGAAACTGAACAAAACAGGAAAACAAACCAGATAGCGGGAGGTCAAAAGGGAGGGTAGAGCACAAGCAACAGGAACACAAGACGTCAATGACGGAATTGGGCAGCACAGGACTGGGAAACACTTAAATACTGGATTAACAAGGGAGCAAACAGGAGGTAGCTGGATATGATTAACATGAGGGCAGGAACGAGATGTAAGGCTATCGAGGGACAGGCATGACCAGGGAGGAGGCAGGAGGGTCAGGCTGGGCAGGACATGACACAAACATTATGCTAATTATAAATTAGTAGGCCTATATAGAATGTCACGTTATTTCATTGTGCAGCAATATCACTCAAACCCTTTTATTGACACTTAAAATTTACACTTTGTGGCCAGTTTATAATTTGCTTCACTCTGTTTCACCCCTTTCCATCACATCTTGTCAGTACAAATATTGTGACCCCATATTCAGTGCTCACTCGAGGCTGAAGTACCACGAGACGTTCTTTGTGGACACAGCGGATGATGCCTGGGGCAGCCTCAGTGCCAGCGAGAGCCTGATTCACCCGAAGCTAGCCTCACTAGCCGCCTATCCTCCACTCAGTCTCCAAGCGTAAGGGCACATCTTACGGCTATCGCTTCACCGTAATGCGATTTGTATCTTTGTCTGAGAATTCTGCCAAAATAGCTTTGGGTTATTGAAGTTTTATGCTTAGAAATCCAGACGTTCAGATTCATACCTATGGGGGGGGGGGGCTCCAAAGGTGGCTGACTATGTAATACACTGCAATGACAAATCTGCTTTATTTGTGTATTTGTGTTTTTCACGGAAGTGAAAAGAAAGGTCTTGTGTTATTTAAATACTCTTTATTGATATTATTAATTTAGACTTCATGCTAAAATGCTGGCAATAAATTGTATAGTGTGAAGGGAGGGAGTTGGAGAGCCCACTGGAATTTTTTATCAGTCAGTTTTGCTTAGGTCCCCTAGAATCGCCTTTGATGCCTAAAACTCACTGCACATATCCCCTTTCGCACTGCGGTTAGCGTGCCTGCGGCAGGGGAAAAGACAAGGCCCCCGGGAGCTCGTGAAAATTACGATGCTTTTGTTTTCCCGTCCTCCGGGTACCTAGGTTTATTCATTCTTTTAACGTGCGGGGTTTTCTGTTTGGGATGCCGCAGTGTGAATCCCCTACAGCAATCCCCTACAGGTAAAAGCATGCTTTAAGAAAAGACACGCAAGAACACAGAACATTAGCCTAAAACCAGAACATTCCACAGTCTTCAGCGTTAGACCCCGAGGCTGTTTCAGATTTTAAGGACATTTTAGCGATTTGCCCGCCCTGTTTCCCTGAGCTGTTTTGCGAAACGAATCCAGGAGATTAAGAAGGAAAGCGTCGGCATTGGGGCAATAACTACTGGCATCTGTGCAATCCAGTGTAAGATTAAAAAAAGTTCGGTATTCTGCGGGTGCTTTCTGCGGGTCCTGTAACGTGCGTTTAATAAATGTACCCATGTGGACAAGAAGCAAGTGCGTACATTTGGGTATGGACGGTAGGGACATGTCCCCGATAGATGCTTTTATTTAGAATAAATTAATCAAGTATTACTTCCCAGTGGGCAATTGATATCAAGATGCCCGCTGGGTTCAATACTGTAGTTCCTGTGCACTCCGGTCTACAGCAGGTCCCGAAAGGCATTGCCAGAATGTTAACACGTAGGCTACGCAGCAGTCGCAGGGATCACATAACGCATACCTACTCTTAAATCCCTGCACTGGCTTCGTGTGGCTTTTAGGATTGATCTTCTGCTAATTTTTAATATTTACATGCTCTTTTTCCGTGCTACTCCTTTCCCTACTGTCCATACCCATATCTACAGCCCTGGATTGTAAAACGATTTTCTAATATCAAACAGTGGGGCACGATATCTATATTGTGATTAAACCTATCTATTACAAATTTTTCGTTTTATGTCGAATTGATTCAGGAAAAATCATTTCTTTTTTAATTGCGTGTCCACTTTAGATATAAAGAGGAACTAGGTATTTTCTATGACCTTTCGGCTGTAAATAGTCTTGCCATATATTCCCCAGTAGCTATAGGAGTTCATCACTTTAAAACACTGTGTAAGTGAATGAAACCGCTCAAATGACACCAGCACTACAACAGATAATACGATGCTGCGAAGCACTAGTGCTGTCACATGAACGCCAACAGCGCCCTCTAGCGAAATTAGACATGTTTCATTGCTCCAATATATGAAGCAGACCTTAGCTGCAAGAATAAGGCTAAATAGGCCTATTAAGAACGATTGTAGACTAACTGGTGTGAAAAGCCATGTTGTCTTTAATACGTGTTATATGGTTATGCTTAAAATGATTTAAGTAATTTTGATGGTTAATGTAATATTGTAGCCCAGGAGGGACATAAAGGGCAGGGCAGCGGTATAATGGATCGGAGCCAAACGTAAGCAGTATAAATATATCTATGTAATTATGTGTTGCGTTATTACTGTACCGTACGTAATGTCATGCGTAGTGTTAATGTTAGCTGTTGTGCATAGTGGAGTGTGTGCGCCCCACGTGTGCAATGTGATCATAAGTAGTCAGCATAGCAGTGTGTGTGTATGTGTGTTGTTAAGGAATTACATATGTTACTAAACACCATTTTTACGTTTCCCCGCACGTGAGTGTAGCTTATGAGTGATCTGCACACCGTGTTTAACACCCGCGTCACAATAGAAAGTAATAAAATGAGCTTCTTCCATTTATCTTGTGTAGTTTTACATCTTCTGTGCCCTGTAAACTGCGTGTTTAAAATCCGGCTGAAACATAGATGCTCTGTTTCCGATCACGAAGCCAGATTTTTGGGTTAGCAAGGAGTCTGGGCTAAACAAAAGTGAACGATGATAATTTATGTAAACCCTTGTAATTTAAACCCAACAATTTATCTATAGCTAACCAACAAATCTCAGCCGCTTGGACGATGGTTGGGTTAGATGGTCCAGTTGTTTTAAGCTGATTTTCAAGCAGTCTTTCCTGCTTTCAGAAATTGTATAAATCTAGATAATTACTAGCATTGGTATTAGTATATATCAATTTAATTTACAGGCACGAGCTAGTGATAGCGAGAATAAAGAGAATGAGCGCGCAAGAGAGGGGTGTGACGTCGCGGTAGGTAATGGCAGGGGGACGGAAAACCTTATCAGCAGCTGCCATTAAAAGAAAATATTCCCCAGCCTTTGATCCATATAATCAAACATTTTATATAACAAGGAACTGTAATTGAGTTACAGGGAAACTTAACTCTTACCGATAGTCATTTAGTGTCAATTAAATAAAAAATAAGGCTCCCTTTAAGATTTCGGAAATGTTTGTTAGTCTATTCAAAGGGGAATGCATGTTCATAATTACTGGTGTAAATGGTCAATTAAAGTGTGACGCATCGACACATTAGCATTAACTAGCTGGCTGCGCAGGCTTTGTATCAGATACCGACCTTCAATTTCAGTGACTGCTCCCATATCCACCTTTTGCAGCGTGTTAGTTAAGTGTCTCATCGCTTCCTCATTTTACCTCAGCGAGTCACATACCACATTTGTTTACAGTACCCTCTTCTTTCTTAACACAAATACCGCAGTTTATACTAAGACCATGGCAAGGGATCGGACATGTGTGTGTGTGTGTGTATAAAGAATTTCTTGTTGCCCGGAAATATTGTTATCTGTTTCCAATTATACTTACCGTCTTGTAATATTGTGCATTAAGGTGCAGTTTAACATGTCCTCAGCTTGTGCTCCAGACGTCATGCTTGAGCTGAGGAGGTCTTTAGGTGAGTCTGGCCATAGCCCAGTGACCCTGCAAGAGTGTGTGGAGTAGTGTGTATACAGACTGTCTCCACCACTGCTTCTCCGAGAGCCCAGACAACGGGGCAGCCACGGTAAGAGCCCCCCACCCCCACTGCCCAAACATACGCACGTTTTTCTCATCGGGTGCCTCGGGTGAACCTGAAGACCAACTCGGAGGTGAAATTGTGGCTGGGATATTGCCCGGCACTTGGAGGGAGATCTTTCGCTTTCTTGGAGAGAGTTCTCACAAATGATTTGTTTGAGGCGCCGAAGAGAATGGATCCACGTGACGGATTCCCAGAATAGGAGGACGAAACAGGGGCTCGAAAAACTAGGGGAGCAGAATTAACCAAAAAAGCCATTTTGGCTGGTAAGGGTGGGGGGTGTGGTGGGGTGGGGAGGGGGGAGGAACAGCCAAGAAAAACAAGACAGGGCTGGCCATGTGGTCTGGTCTGGCAGGGGCCCAGGGGTGAGCAGAAGACGTTTATATTTTTGGATACTGGCTTGAGGCAAAGAGGCATGTCACATGACTTCTCCCAAACCGGCGGCGTCATGTTTATCCCTCATCTTGTTTTGACTCCTCTGTCTTATTACCGGTTCAGCTGCTTTTTAAATACATTTTGAAAAACGTGCAAATAGTAGTGTTCTATTTTTTAGGACGGCGATTCTGTGACTGAAATTTACCGTTGAGCTCAGAGACTAAGTAAATACACTACGCACCATTAATGGCACGACGCAAAGGATCACAGCAGCTCCTGCTGGCGGGCATGCATTGCCAGGATGGGGCCTAGTAGGTGAGAAAATGGAAGAATCCAAACCAGGATTTTGTTTCAGCCAACCGGTTGTATATAAACGAATCACTCAACTGGCTGGTTGAAACAAAATCTTGGCCTGGATTTATACTTTCGGGACCTGACAGTGTCAAATCTCTGGGACACGTGTGACATCACAGACAGGAGGAGGAGCCTGGTAAAAAGAAAATATATAAACAAACAGCAACAGAATGACTGATATTAATCACCATATTAACTTTGGTCACTGGGGGGTGATTGAATGGCGCTCAGTGATGTGCTGTAAGTAGGAATATGCTGTAGATACAGACCTTCCGAGCCATCTAACCTAGTCTACTCAGTCTCATTCTTCAACGCATCAACTAGAAAAAATAGCTGATTTCCTTTCTGGGGCAGGGATCATCGGCGAAGCAGCGGGACTGCGGGAGCTGATCTGGACCCAGTACTTGCTAGTGAGCGTGACTCTTCTCCAACCTGCTCACGTCCTACAGACCCAACTCTGAGTGCACTGGACTCATACAGGCCTACAGGTTCACAGCACGAAGACGTTCAAGGGGGAGTCAGGCTATTAAAACAACATGAGAGTAAATGCTGGTTTTATTTGAGCACACGTTTTATTCCCTAAAGGCGCCCTGCTTGGGAAACTTCTGTCATTACCCAGAGGGCAAGCTGAATGACGTGTACATCCTTATGGTAGCGAGGTAGATCTCACACCTCAAGGGCTGTGGGTTCGATTCCTCCCTCCATCTCAGGGTATGTGGTTTTGTGTTAAAACATGACAAAACCAACTGAGTATTTTCTCTTTTGCTAAATGTTTTTGAGTGTTTTTTTTCCGCATTTTCTTAATGTGTCTTGCCATGAGGGGGACTTTAGTGGAGGCAGAGCACCCCCTGCAGGGCACTTTGAGAAGTACAGCTCTCATGTCCTGTTACCCTTCTTCCAAAACACTTGTTAAGAGTATTCTGACAGGAAACACAGCATCATATATCACAGCAAAATACATATACACTGCCATAACTAGTAATAAAGCAGCAGAATCGACTTCTGCTTCGTTAGTTGCCCCTCTTCCAGGTTTTCCCGCTCTTGCCCCTCCATCTCCCGCCATTTCTACCCGCCTCTCCCACCTGCTGCACAGTGGACGCCAGCTGTGTCAGAGGAACCTGGGGCAGAGTCAGCTGACGGAGGCCCGCTTTAAGAATCTGTAAGAAAGGTGGGAGTTGAGTCATGCCTGGAGCCCCCCCTCCCGGCTCCCCCCACGCATCCGCGGGGCCGGTTCATCTGTGGCGGAGTGCCGGCGGCTGGCAGGTCATGTGCCCACAGCAGGCATGCAAAGCTGCCGCCCTCCAAGGTCACGCTCCTGTGGGCTCCCAAATTAATTTCCATTAGCGCTGTGGCTATTGTCTAGCGGCGGCCATTGAGCTGCCTGAAGGCAGCATTGTGAGTCATGAGACGTGCCACCTTACACTGATATTTACGGTAAAACTCTGGGGTCAGTAGCATGGATACTCAAGTTTAAGTGTCATGTTTAAGTGCCAGTAAATCGCATAGACACTGAGCGTATGCTGGCTCAGTGGGTCGTACTGTTGCCTTGCACTTCCAGGGTTGTGGTTTCCATTCCCAGTGCCACGTGCATGGAGTTTGCATGATCTCTCCGTGTTGCACTTGTTTCCTGTCATCAGCCTAACACATGCAGTTTAGTGAGGGTGTGTGACCGGATCTAATGATGTCACTGTCATGTCTGCTTTGACATTCGTACCCAAGACAAATTCTATGAAAATGGTCCAATCATTTATCCGTGGGGGTCGTATCTTGCTCAGTGGGTACAGGGTCTGTGGCTATGCTCAGAAGGTCATTGGTTCAAATCCCAGTTGGCAGACTGATTTTACTGTGTGTGTGTGTGTGTGTCCCGAAATTGCTCCAGGGTCCACCTGACCCCACCTTCTCACAAAGGGTACGTCACCTTGGTTAAAAGCATCTGCCAAATCGATCAGATGTCTGGTTAACTTCGCCGCTTGTGTGCAGAACCGAGCCTTGGCACCAGTGACAATAAGGGCCGAGCTAAAATGGCAGGCCGGGCGGCAAACAGAATCCCTAGCGCGATACTCCGTGGCGACAGGTGGTCGTGTAGCCGAACGGGGACCTGGGACCTCTGAGGCTCAGGTGCGGGGAGGGAGGGGCCCTGGCAGCACGGGGCCTCGTGGCCCCCGCCGCCGCATGCATATTCATACATCATCTCGGCGGCCGCGGCAAAATGGAGGAGCGTAGCGGCTGCCGGCCGCTATTTGGGTCAGCCCTAATAGGAGCATCTGTGACGGGGCTCGCTGTTTATCTGGGCTCCCATTAATTACAGCGTATCCCGCTCCGCATAAACTCTCCCCATTTAGAGGGGCCGACCGAACGGATCTAATGATACTATGAAGATGGTCAGGGCCGCGCTAATCTCCAGGTCCCGCATGCGCCGACACCTTTATTGCGCGCAAATGAATGCATTAGGAGATTTGCATGCCTTACTGCGGAGCCCATTACGCCGCCAATTACTCTGACCGAGCAGCATGATTGCGGCTCCACCTGCGGCCGCTCCCGCCGTATATAAACGAAACGGGAGCCTCCTCTATATCCGTCACACCGCAGCGAGCTTGAGGGGGGAGACGCGTCCTGCAGTGTAATCACTGCGATTATCGCATCGCCGTCTCCGAAGCCGATCGCCCTGCTCTCCTCCACTGGATGCACCAGGTGCCGGTTCTGGGTGCCGCTGGTTTGCCGCCTGCGCAGCTCGGCCCGAAGCGACCAGCATGTCACCACGACGCTGTAACTTTAGAATCCGACAGACCTTCTCTACAGGGCAGACTGGTGCCCAGCTAGCAGGGAGTTTCGGTCGACTTTACGTGAAGGGCTGATCGAGGCTGGCAGAGGACGTTCTTACTGTGACGTTAATGGACCTTTATTTCCAGATTTTACAATGTCAATTTCAGCACAATAACATTATTACCTGAACATCCTTTTAGCACAATTAAAGTTGAAAAACAGTGCTTTATAATGAAATATTATTGTATTAAATTGCTATATGCCAAATTATATACAGTGAATGTGTCCAGCCCTGAATCCCTGACCTTTATGTGTAAAGTGGCAGCATTACCTGCTATCTTACCACACCTCCCATTCATTTACATATATGTGTCTAAGGGTGCACATCCTCAAAGTAACAATATGGAAGTCAGTCAGTCAGTCCAAGTGACAGAGCTGCAGGGATCATGCCCCTGTGTAATTCCAGATGCACCATCAGTGATTGGGTTCGACACCCAGATCTGATTCAGGGCCTCCCCCAATGAGCACTGTAGCATGTTCAGGATTCACGCTGCTCTCTTCAGGCTAAAGGTACCGGAGTGGCTGCTGTGGACCCTGTGTGGGACGCAGTCAAAGCTGCAGTCTGCAGGGTCATTGCTGCTCGGGGTGGAGGTCTGTGCGGGCAGCGTTAGGCCTCCCCGGTGAAGGTCTGTGTGGGCAGGGTTAGGCCTCCCCGGTGAAGGTCTGTGTGGGCAGGGTTAGGCCTCCCCGGTGGTGGTCTGTGCGGGCAGGGTTAGGCCTCCCCGGTGGAGGTCTGTGCAGACAACGTTAGGCCTCCCCGGTGGAGGTCTGTGCGGGCAGGGTTAGGCCTCTCTCCAGCCACAGCCACGGACCGCAGACCTTCCCCTGCCTGATACAGGCTGCATCTTTCCTTCCTTTTCACACACAGACCGCAGTTTCTCCGCAATCCATCTGCAGCACGTCTTACAGAAAAACAGAAAGACTAACTAAATCACAATCATATTTACATCTGCTGCAGTATTTGTTGTTTTGGTTTGAACTACAAGAAGATTAAGGTGCCAACTGAAGTGTCCGTCACTAAATGAAATGCCAGAATATTCAGAAATTTGAAAAATTCTATGCAGTGTTTAAAAACAAAAAAAGTTATAGTTTGCAGATTTTTGATAACTTTACACATTAACTGCACCTTCATAATGCATTCATAGGACTCATAAGCAGCATGTAAGTATACCATAACACCTTTAATATATATTAATGTAATGAATGCTCTATGAATGCATTATAAAGCTGCAATGAATGTTTTATAAATGCATTATGAAAGTGTAGTTAATGTAAAATGTTACCATTTATTTTTTCAGAAATATGTTCAATGTTAAATGTCTTCTGAAACAAAACATATTTGCCAGAAATACAACACGGTGATTTTGAGATTTTTGTATTTCAGTTGCCAGATATTCACAGTGAGTCCCAATACTCAATACAGATTTTATGGTCGTGTCTTGGTTGTACTCGTCCTGGGGTGGTTGGCGTCCTGAGTGCTTTATAGTCCTGTGATGTCGCAGACAGCAGCGTTTGATTGGGCAAGAACTTTGCGTTTGATCAGTAGGTGAGAAAAGCAACAGCGAGGTGTGTGGGGAGAATGTTAGTCTCCAGGGAGCTCTTACAACCAATGGGAAACAGTAGTACTGATCATGTTATACATCTCTGGGAGCGGGAGGAATTTTTAAACGCAGTGTTTGCATATAGTTTTATAGGTGGGGAGAAACAATAAAAGGGTTAATGCAATTTAACAATAACTGCATGCTTTGTTAGCTTATAAAAATACTCTATTCAATAAAAATACTAATTTGTTTAAAAGTTCAAAGGTGTTTCACGGCAGAAGTGTTTATGTAAATCCCTCGCTCCCTCAACAGCCTGTACAAACAGCACACAGCCCATCAAGCATAAAGCCGTCAGCCAGTGCAAACATTTAATTACTCATAGTTCATCTGCGTCCCAGTGGACCTTGAGTACTGATGAGCGCAGGTCTGTCGCTCTCACATCTGTGCCTCTGCTAACATGATTTATCCAGGGAAGCTCTCAGGAGTAAGAGGGAGGCTACGCAGGTGCCACACACACACAGACACACACACAGGAATAGATGCGTAAAAAGCAACAGGGAGCTCCCAGCTGTTTTGCCTGCAGACGGGTACATGGAGACTGTGGTCAATTACACCAGTTTACACATTACATGTCAAGAGGCATAAACCTTGCAGCTAGGGGGGTTTCTGATGGCGGAATTATTTAAATACCATGTGGGCATGCAGGGTCTTTCCTGGAGATGTTTAGTTTGTATGTGTATAACTGTATGCTAGATTGGCCTTTGGTTTTGTGGTTTTTGATACAACCTCCAAAACATTACTGGTTACTCTTTACTTGGATGATTAACTCGATTTGTTGATATTATGCAGTTTGTTGATTTATTATGTCTGTTTCATCTGAAAATCATATATTTTCAGCAATAAAAAGAATTGAGAAAATAAGCCTTGACTTGTTCTCTTCAAATGAATCTAACATATATATATAAAATGCATGATGCTGTCAAAGACATAATGTTATTTTAGTTATATGTTCTGTTCCAGTCTATAGACATACACACACATATGCAGATGTAACATTTTTAGAATTTTCCAAACGACTGTATAACAATTAATCCAGTATTTATCACAATGAGTTAGGATTCTGGAAGGTTGTGGGTTCAACTCCCGTAGCTGGCAGAGTAGTCATATTGCCACTGGGCCATTGATCAAGGCCTTAACCCCAGCTGCTCCAGAGACTGCAACCGAATCTCTGCTCTGATCTCATGCATTTCTCACTTACACATCACTTTAGGCAAAAAAGTATCTGCTGAGTAAAAGTATTAAAAACGTAAAATCCTCAAAGCACTTGTCCAGGTCAGGGTCATAAGGGGGGGGTGAGCCTATTCCAGGCAGTTAAGAGTACAGGGTTGAGGGACACAGGGGGCAGTGTGTAGCCCAGTGGGTTAGCCCTCTGTACTTGTAATCAGAAGGTCGTCGGATTTAATTCCTTCATCAGCAGAATTGTTACATGTCTGTTGGGCCCTCGAGCAAAGGCCTTAACCTCCCTCCCCTAAAAAAAATGCTCTGGGGCACTGGATAAATAGCTGACCCTGCAGAAAACTAAATTATTCCCATGAACACGTGTAAATGCAAAAAAATAAAGCACAATTTCATTTGTTTTAAATCCTGGCCAGAACATCACTGACTACATCCTGTGCACGAACTTATATACACACACACAGTCGTGCATTGTGGGTAATTTAGAGACGCCAGATAGTTTAATTGCATGTCTTTGGGCAGTGAGAGGAAAGACACATGACACAAGCAGAACAGGCCATTATCACACACACACAGAGCGGTGGTGGGATTCAAACCAGCAACCTGGAGATGTAAGCTACCGTTTCGCCTAGTATTTCCATTGACAACGTCCTTTTGGCCACAGAAATGTCAGTGACTGGATGTTTTCTTGTTCATCACACCGTTCTCTGTAAACTCTAGACACCGTAGTGTGTGAAAATCCCAGGATGGTGTCTGTTTCCAAGATGCTGGAACCCTCACGTCTGGCACCAACAATCACACCACGTTCAAAAGATCAAACATCGTAGTCAAATGATTTCCTGAAGCAATAAACTGGCCACTAGTATAATGCAGAAATGTGTCCTGCTCTGCAAAATACACAGACCAGCAGAAAAACCAGCAGAACTCTAGCAGAACTTTATGGGGACTTCATGTAACCTTAAACATCTCTAGCTCTGCATAGAGACATAAAAACACTTAAGTGCCTCATACTTAATTCAAATAAAAGTGATTAAAGTACAGGCTATTTATCATGAGGAAATGAAGTCTAATTATGAAGCCGATTATAACCCCACCAGATCAATTAACACTTCCAAATGAAAGGTATAAAAGCGCCTGTATAGATTTAATCCGCTCTTAACTGTGAGTCGTGCATTTTCTGTTCTCACAGTGCTGATACCTTACTTCTGTCGGTAAATTCATATGGACCTCATTTAAAGAAATGACCACACTGTTTTTTTTCTAGTTAGCTGCTTATGAGATGCTTTTGTCCAAAGTGAATTATGTAACTTAACAGTCACCGTATGTACGGTCCGTATTTATGGCCCATTTTCATTGACCACTTAGGCTCAGAGCGGATCGTAGGTTGTCTGAGAATCATACAGAATAAAATAACGATACTCAATTCATCAAGGGAGAGCGCGTAGTTCCACATATTACTCTCCATAAGACATACATGCTTTAGGTCAGAGCAAATAGCCAGCCAGAATCCAGCACCCTGGAACAGTGGGGGTTAGGGGCCTCGCCCAAGGCCCCAAAGGTGGCGCCGCACTGCCGACCGCAGGACTTGAACTAACGACCTTCCGAGCAGTGGAGCAGAGCTCTAACCCACAGAGTTGCGCACCTCCCTGCATAAGCATAAGTTCTTGACACGACGCCAGTTCATTGTAACTCACTCACACAGACACGTGAATTTGCCCGGAGTGCACGTTTTGGAAGGAAACCAGAGCATCCAGGCGACATCAATAATCACCAGAGGGGAGAGCGTGAAGAGGAGCACACGCAACGCAAGGTCCGGGTTCAAAGACACACCCCGCAGATGTCAGCAGTGCCACACAAAGTGTCACTCTCAAACTTTCAGTCTCTCTTTAACACTCATTCAGTTCTCTCTTTTGCAAGAAAATTATCAAAATATCTAAGAGTGATCCTTGTTTTTTTTTTTTTTTTAAAAAAAACAGTTTGTTATAAAAGACCAGCAGTGGTCAGGCTGCAAGGACTTTGGTTGCATTTCTGACTGACACGTTGCGTTATTAATCACATCTAATTATGTATTTGACTTTAATACACCCACTTGGGAATGTGATACTTTGCAGAGGAGTGACTTCAGACCAGATGCCCTTGAAATTAAACCACAAAAGATAAAGGAACAAGTAAGACACAAAAGAAACTAAAGTGAAGAAAAAAAAACACGACTTGATAGCTATATATTACATGATCAGCTGTAGTAGAGATGCCAGGAAGAAGTATATGTTTGCAAAGCTTAACACATCAAGTTTAAGCGATCAAACTAAAGTATTCTTCTGGGTTGCTTAGTTACAAGTGCTATATGTGTTTTTCTAATGGAGGATTTTAAGCAGTCTTGGGCAATTAGGCTGAGGTCTTGGAGAACTGTCAAATCAGTCCCTGGCTCTAGTTACTGGTTCATTATTGGTATTATGGGAACTAGGGGTGTCCTTCAAAACGCACCATTAAATTTGGTATTTCCTGGACAGGCGGAAGCTGCAGTTTGTACTTTTTAGAAGGTGGCGAGCGGGGGCACTCCTGCTGGGACAGGCGACTGGGCAGCCCCCCGGGACAACCTGGGAAGCGGCGTGAATGAGGCGGCTTATCTCTGCGCAGGATGTGTGACCGAGCCGGCGGATGGCGGTACCCTCGTCCGCAGCAGCAGCCCACGGTTCACAGGTGTCCTGTGAAAGGCAGTGGGAGAAACTCGCACAGAGGTGATGCTGACAGCTGCCTAGGGCCAGGTGTGGGAACATATACCCTGACCCTGGGAAACTGACACCGGCACAGGTAGGGACCTGCAGAAGATGTCGAGGTTAAGGGCTAATTAGCACCACCCTCACAATGGGAAATCACGTAGGCAGCTGATGAACCATGGAGGTTAAAGAAAAATGCATGCGGCCATGTCAAATGTTTGCTATTGTAATTTAAATAGTTTTATTTTATTGTAATCATTTTTATTCATTATCTGTTACCTGCTCGGAAGCATGATGACTTGTTAACTGGTGATGTTCTTTATTAAATGTAATATTTTTTTTTAACTGAAGCCAAATTGCCATTAAATTAAATGCATTGTTTTAAATTTTAAGGCCTAAAGAAAAGCATTCAGCAGCTACAAGGAAGTAATACCGCGGCTCACAAATAGTGGACGGATAAAACCAATAGTGTATCACAAAAGTCGCACGTTGCTTTGTAACGACACTTATCACCATGTTTCATTTTTTGTTCTATTTTCGCAGAGGCTCCGTCCGATTGCGTACAACTTTGATCTGGGCACAATACACATTAGGGTGTCGTCGACAGTACCGTATCTGCGTTAAGGCTTGTCACCAGCCTTCTAAAATTCACCTGTCATAAACGTACGCCTTTAATGCTGATTTTTCCCCAGGTGCGAGGTGTGTCCGGCTGTTGGTATGGGAATACTGGCACCCTCTCTTACGGAGACCTTCCAATTACATTCGATATCTTGTATAAAAGGATTCCAGGTAAAACAGCTTCTCGTACTACCGACAGCAAGGTAACCGCACGGAACCTTGGGCCGCAAAAATAATTTTCTAATTAAAATATATTCTTTAAAATAAGAAATTCAAGCTGTTAGTCTCTGAAGAGTTACAGTCAGCAGTACACCGAATACTGTATACTAAAATAGGTGGCATAGTACTTACTGGGGTTTATATTTTTCTGATTTGCAAAAATGATCTCATTTCATTTTTATTTTTTAATAACGCTGAGCGCCGTTATCCATGGCTTTCCCCAAAACGCAATCGAGAACTTTATAAATAAAGCAAAAGACTTGGAAGCGTCCGGCAGCGAAGCAGACGAGCCCTTTCGGGGGATAGTTAAGGTTGTCAAAATTAGCCCCCATTTTCTTCGGCCGGCCAGCCTATTCAGGGGAACCGCCATCAAACGGGGCCCGAAGCCGAGAAGTCCCTTACCGGCCTTTTTGGCTCTGGGGCGCCCCGGTTCCGTTCCTTCCGGAAAGGGGACTCTGCTTTCGGCACTGCCTAAGCGTCATGGGGACAGCTTCGACGTGGAGAGTAAGAGGAGACAAGGACTGGCGATGTGGCAAAGAGCGATGGAGAAAAGCAGCCAAGGAAAGGAAGGGCTGGCATTGCCCGTTAACCTGAAGGACATATCCAAACAAAACTGCGCCGCTGTTCCTTTTCTACAGGTAAGCTAGACAGATTCAGTATTATTATGTTATTATTGATCAACGCTAAAGTGTACAAGATGGAAGATTACAAATATGGATTTGGTGCTGCTATTATTTATATTGTTGCTGTTGTTGCTTTGCGGCTGTTTTCGATTTAATTAACCAAAAAGGGTTTAATTAAGTTGGGATAATTAACGTGACATTTTTCTTCTGCACAGCGGGTGACAGAGGCAGGTTGTGAGACTGTGACAGTGCACAATAAATTGTGCTTTGGCCAGTGCAGCTCGTTGTATATTCCGCCTGGCGGGGAGTCCGCTGGAGCTGCGCCCGGCGGAAATCAGCGCGGCTCTCCATGCTCCCGGTGCTCCCCTTCGCGCTCCAGCTACGTGACTGTGTCGCTGCGTTGCCGAGGAACGACGCGGGAGCGCCAGAGGCGCGTGATGCTCGTGGAAGAGTGCACGTGCGAAACAGGTCTGGAGGAAGGTCCCGCAGAGGGGGTGGCGATCCCATACCTGAAACACTGATATTTCTGAATGAAATGGGATTTTTGTTAATAATGGCGGCTTACAAAAAATTGGACCCACTCCCAGGGTAGACACCTGATAAACGTGTATTATCAGTAAGAAATGTAAACGCCGGAAGACATGGAGGCAAAATTCTGCCACTTAAATGTTCGCAGACACGTGACCCAAAATATTTGGCTCATTAGATCCTTCGTTAAACTCTGATAACAAGTGGCCTGGCCCATACTGTAAATGTAGTGTCATCCAAATTGGATGGTATGTTGTACAATGTCCAATGCGGAGATAATTAAAACCTGTCTTTCCGTCATTAACAAAAAGGCACACAACAACCTGCAAGCACTGCCCAGAACGGCTGCATTACTTTATCTCTTGCTCAGTCTATTATTTTACATCTTACATTGACGTACCGCTGCCATTGTTGTCAGACAATGTAAGTAATTGCGAATTATATATCTGATTCAAAATTGGCCTCTTCCTGTTGGCCCTTTTTTGACAAAGGCAGATGCTGCTGTGCATCTGAGCAATAAAATATCCTTTATCCAAGAGAATGCTTCTGTTCTCATTTCAACAAGACAGAAAACAGCCTGCAGAAGCCATGGTGGATAATGCAAAGTCATTGAGACCTATAGTATCCATATTACTGCAGGAAAGCCAGTTGGCAGGCCAGAACAAATACTGTTTTCTTACGAAAAAGATAAAGGTCACCAGGAAAAAAAAACAACTATAACTGTCCAACTATATGAGTCATTTGGGAGCTGCCAAGATTCTGGCTACTACTACGCCACATAATTATCATTTTTCTGTCGGGATTCTCCTGGCTGTGGAAGTTGGAGGTGAGTACGTTCCCTAGATAAATTGCTGCCCTAATGCGGACGCAGATTACAGTTGCCGTTAGCTAGCCGCTAATGCTACCATCTTGGCAGCGCTTCCTGCGACGCCCACTCCATCTGGCTGTCAGTGCGGGCCACAGTTTTCGAGCTAACTATGAAACGCATGAGTCATCGCAGGTAGAATGTAACCTCTCGAAAACGTGTGCATTTTAAGATGTGCGGCAATGTATAAACCTATACACCAATGTAACCCTTCGTGCAGAGGTGCAAAAGACTCAATTACCGAAATATACACTTCGCATTTTACAGTTCATGTTGCATATGCGAAGGCCAAGCACCTGAATATAATTACTAGACCTCCTTCACTGCACCCAGCCGAAGCCTGGCATCTGTTGTGACATGACTGCAGTGCAGTCAAAGCTAAATATGAAGCTAATGCATCTAGCTACTGACAAATGAATGTGTTTAGCAGTTTCGCACTTGTCTAGTATTGTACACACCTAATAAGTGCCACCTGTTAGTCTGGCTAAGTGCCAGGGGTAATTCGCATGCATTTTCCGCTATGCCATGTGCCTGAGCTATCAACAAAGGACACAGGTAGAATTTCCTGAACAGATTCCTGCTGGACAGTACATTGAACTACTGGCACCGTACAGCAAAAACTGAATAAAATACGTTTTTGGCACATTTTAATAAATCCTCGATCCCTTCCAGAAAAACCTCCAGGATAAATGGTCCAGGTGCTTTATTGAAAATATGTTTCCCCTTAGCGTTGAGTATTACCGGGGAAAAAAAAATCCACCACAGGAGCCGTCGCACACTGGAAAAAGCAGGGCATTTCCTACATACCATTAACCATGTCCTCTAATGGCTCTTCATACACCGTGATTACCATAAAACAAAGTAATAAACGTAATAACCACAGATGGCTGCAGAACACATTTCCCATATATGTACTGGATAAGAGGTTATGGGTTTATGGAAAAAATTACAGATTATATATAACATGCACTAATATTTAATGAAAGTGTTACTTTACGTCGTAAATGTAAAAGTTTTACACTGTTATCCAAATATTTCTACATATAACACCTGCATATATACTTTGCTGGGAGAGTAAAAACCGAGTCTCCTTTCTAGAATTATCAAACGTTACTATAGATATAATTAAATATTTAAATTCTCATGCGCATCGTTGCTCTAATCTTACACATCCGAGCTCGAGTTGGCTGCTGTTCACGACCCCACCCCGCCTTTTCCGTCCGGCGGAACTGTTGCTTCACAAACCACCGCAGCACATTAGTGTTTTAGCTTTATAAACGTATGATTTATTAATTTCTTGGCAGTTAAAAATAGAGAATATTACTTGTCCCATATGTCGCTGTCCCTTAATGAGGAAAGGTCCTTAACATGGCTTGGCGCCTAGTCAAAAGCATGGCGCCTAAATTCGTGTAGGACTCACAGTCCAACCATGTTTATGCATTAAAGCTTATACTGGATGTCAAATCGCAGATCTCAGATGAACACAATTACGTTCTTTTTTGTTTTAATTCCGGTCTGGAGAGAAACATGCTTTTTGACTATACGCTTGCTGCTGTAATTAGCAGAAACATTTCCATCACACCTGCAGGCCGGATTTAAATACAATCAGGCACACCTGCCTCACAAAAAGCGATACTGGTAACCCCTCAGGGTTTGTACTTACTTACCTGGCCGTGCAAGAGCAATGAGTGCACTTATAACTTGACTAATTAGACAACTCATTGATTTAATTAGGTAATGATTGGCTCAGGCCGGATGTAGTCGGAGCTTTTCCAGTTTTTTTTAAAACCCTTTTAAACATATGCCGTCTACAGGTCCGTCGATAGAATGCCCGCACGCTGTTATGATTACACTACAGTGTTGGAAATTAACCGTTTATTGTTAATTTCGTGCCGAGCCGAGGCCGTCTAGCCACGCGCTGATCACGCGCTGCCGCGACACAAAAAACAGGCAGAGCCACGAAGATGGATGGTGGATACAGACACTAACGCCCAATCCCGTTAAAGGGGCACCATGCCCCCAGAAATATAATGTTAAAGCGACGGATGCGATTTCTAATTCCCATTTCTGAAAAGGGGCCTTTATTTTTTCTCTTTCCCATTTTTAACACCATCCCCCCCTTCAGCTCGTGTTTTCTCAGCTCTTTTATTCTGTATTTCTTTGCACAAGAGAGTGACGAAACAGACGAGGGCAGACTTCAGCATGGCTCTCAGCGAGGCAGATGTCACCCCTTTTGTGTGGTGGAGCCGGTTGGGGCTCTCCAGCGTCATTAAAGACACACTTTTCCCATGGCGGGGGGAGGCAGCGCAGGGGGCTCCGTTTGGCCGAGACGCAGCGCAGAGCCAAGCTGCGGGCTTCAGGGATCAAATCACCGTCATTCATTGGCAAATAGGCTCGTTAGCTGCTGAAATGGAGGATGAGGCGAGCAAGCAGGCCTCGCGCTTTTTTCGGAACGATGGAGAACATATGGGTGCAATTTAAGTCGAACAAATCAAAAATCAAAACACTTCTGTAGCCACTGACTTGCTGGATCCTGTTTAGTGTAACTTGCGGCATGTCGTGTCTTCCTTACTTCAAGGAGTGCTGGGAAGTCACTGAAGCTCTCGTACGCAAGTCAATCAGTTCCGCGCCATGTTAATTCTATCCAGAGCGGTACGTTCTGCTAAGCTGTTGGCGTGATGCGCTTACAGCTCAATTAATAATCAATAATAATAATTTACTTTGAAGACCCCGTGAGGGGAGGGTGGGGGGGCACGGTGTGTGGAGTGGTGAAGGTGGCCGGGGTAGGAGAGGGACCTTCCGCCCCAGGCTCTCGGGCTGAAATGCCAGCATGAGGTCGGGGGCTGCGGCGTAGCGATAGGGCACCTTTCACGGGCGGCGCGTCGGCACACAGGGCCAGCTGGTGACCGTTGGCATCGGTCCTCCTGGAGGAGCCAGAGCCCGAGGCACCGGCAGCCCCCGCACCAGCATCGGGGAATAGAGATAGGTAGGGGTGGGGGCACCGCTGTGGCGCCGGGCTCGCTAATGAGCACGCCCAGAGACGCAGGCCGGCAGGCCTGTTCACTCAGCCGTTCTGTTCATTTATTTATTTATTTGACGGAAATTTGGGTGGGTGGGGGGGGGATACACATACA
>JABFDZ020000097.1:7627633-7646339 GCA_019775955.2 Pollimyrus isidori | reverse complement strand
GAAAAAAAGGAGCAGGCACTGGTATCCAACGGGGATACAGGTGGCAGAGAACCACGTTATTGACTCCGGGTGTCAGAAAAATTGATCTGCTCTGTTATGGCGTTTCACAAGTTTTACCGCGTGTATTTGTATGCGTTCTGCGTTAAGAGAAGACTCTTGTCTGACCTAACTAAATTGTTTAATAAAGAGACGATATTCAGTCGGAGCCCTGCTGCAAAAACATTATTTATATGCACACAAAGATCATTAGAAAAACCCCAATGAAAAGCCTCTGGTTAAAAAAAAGGAAAGGCAAAGCACAAACCCCTCATTGCCAACGATATGAATAGCTTGTGTTCTCACCACAACTCTGGGCAGTGCGGTTTGCCAGCGTCTGTGACTTATTACGGCCCTGCGTCTGTGCGCCTGTGAGTGTGCGTGTCAGTGTGTGAGCCTGCGGTCGGCACGAGCACGTTAAAATGTCAGTATGTGCGTGCGCATGTGTTTTTGTGCACGTGCGTAATAATAATATCTGTGTGTGTGCGGTGGTGCGTGCAACTTTAAATTTTATTATGTCCCCGTGAATGTTTTAAAGTGTATATTAATATGCATTGAATTTTTAAATACATGCTTCAGGGGCGCTTTTTTACATTATTTGCACAAGTTTGTGTGTATGTGTGTGTTTGTGTAAATCGGCCCAGGATACATCTGGTGAGGTAGGTATGTTTTGGGGTGGTTCTTGGTTTCCATGCCCGACGCGTATCCGGTTTGAAAACTTGTGAAATAGGATTTCACAGGATTTCGTTTTCCTTTTGGCTCAGCGGCCCCACTAAGTCTGATCCAATCGACGGCAGACCTGGAATGATTTCTTATTCACTGCTCAAGGCCTTACTGGCCGGTTCCGTAGCATACAAATGAAGCACTTTGAATAGGGGCGACTCAAAAGAGTACCTTTCTACACTGGAAACTGGGCTCAACCTGGGTGACGGAGGATGCGTCGCTTATATATGATGTGTGCTCAGTTTAACAGCTTGCGCGGCGTTAGAGAATACACGTCAGAGCGATGCTCGGTACATCTTATGCTTCGCAGTGCTTCTTTACACCACAAATTGTTTACTATTGTCCATTCACAATTAAAAAATGTATTGAGCCAGCTAGCGGTTTAATCATTGGAAAGCAGCACCCTTTTTGTGCGCCCTGGTACATTCATAGGCTTAAAACATTTGCCTTAAGGATACTCGCTTCTTATAAATACAAATCACTTGCCAGGTCTTCTATCCACGTTTGTGTGTGTGTGTGTGTGTAGCCACTACGTTTTGTTAAATATCTCAGATTTGACTGGCTTCTAATTAAACAATAATTTCAAACGTAAACGCTTATTCAGAGAGATAGGCAGTTACGTTCCAGCAACGTTTGGGTCTCTAGCACTGGGCGTGGGGCGTCCTGCCCCAGAAATGACCGCCGCTCCTCTCGGGGAGGGGGGTGGGGTCGCCTCAGCCTCCTGTGATCTTTCTTCCGCCGGTGTTTAAACTGAAGGATTTGAGCTGCTTCTGTCAGTGACTGTTGTGTTGCATTTCAGGCAGCCGAAACTTTTCTGGTGAACGAAGATCCTTCCAGAGGTGCTGGGCTCCCAGAATGCTTTGTAGTGTCTGATTCGTACAGGGTATGCATAACCTCTTATTATTATCGTTACAGTCAATGTTGTTTTTATTACACATGTGCATATGCATGCGGTTTCCTAGTAGCTCACTTCTGTTAATGAGCCTGGTTGTTGTGCAGCGTCACGAGTGGCATTTAACTTAATTATACATTTGTCCATTCTTACAGATATTTACCGTCTTTATAGAATGTCTTAATCTCGTTTGTTCGTAGTTTGTGAGAGTGCAGCTACGCACACTGCACAATGCGTGCAAAAGCTATGCACACCTTCATGTCTGTTAAACATCCTTGACAATATACAAACACACAGTGTTTTCCATCTAGCCTTCCATTTTGAGTGTACATTGAGCTTCCCATAAAAAAAACTGAGAGTGGGAGATTTAAACATTACAAAACGTGCAAATTTATCTACTTTTGCAACCGTAAACTTCCCACGAAGAATTCTGCAGAAAGAATTATTTACCAGGAGCACAGTGATCCAGAGGAGTGTGTCCTATCTGCAGCCTCTAAGTCTGAGACGAATGGAACAGAACTTTAAAATCCGGTTTTCCATTGTGGATCATAACTACGCACAGGGATTATAATTCAACATAATTAGCGGGAGTCTCTGTACAAATGACCTGATGTAGATGAATGACCAATAACACATGTGAATGATCGTCTGCTGCTTGGAAGGGGTTTTTAAACTTATAGATGGTGTGGGGAGTAATCTCTGAGGAGGCACACCAGGCTCAGGTTCGGCCCCCACCCCTGCACCACACGCTTCCCGTGCCAGGCAGGGAAGGTTTCGCGCTTAAATAACGTTGAGGTACGGCCTCATCGATCAGCGCAAAGAGGACCCCAGGGCCGTAGGAAAGACCAGCGCCCTGACATTAGTGGTGCGGGGGGGGACTATGAGGTTTATCCACGGTAATGTGTCTGGCAGCGTGAAGTATTTTGCCATCGGGACATTGGTGGAGTGGCGATCGTAACTTATTCCGCTTTTCGTTATACAGGCGACGTCTAGAAAATAACTTTCTGCAGCCGTTTGATCTCCAGCAGATCGGCCAAAACCGAAGCAACATTAACCGTTTCGCTGCGTATGTGTTTCGCCCACAAATCCGTAAACCCTTCAAGTTAAATCAAGTGTGCTTATTCCCAAGCTGGCCAAAATCCCAGCCTTTGCTAGTAAGTCAGTCGCCACACAGAGTATTAAAATAAATCCTAGAACCCTGGCTGCGACCATTAGGAATGTCTGTCCCATCTTCCATCGCAGGGAGATTTACTCCGACGAACCGCCCCAAAGTCTCGAGCTCCCGATGGTGGGATTGTGCAGAATTCAGAGGGACCACTCGCTCTTGCTGGAGGAAATGGGCGCATGTATTGTCAGGCCAATTTTTGTCCTTGACCATTTTCAAACTGGAGCCACATTTTAGGGTGTGGTGACTAGACTGGTGTTACGCCATGACAATTTCCCTCCTCCCCCAACACAGAACGTTTTACACGCACACATGCACACACACGCACACACACACACGCACACACACGCATACACACACACACACGCGCACACACACACACACGCATACACACAGGCATACAGCAGATTCTCACACGTACACAGACATGCACTGAAACACACTTGCATGCACACCATAAAGCACGCAACTACTTGGTGATGCGCGCACACACACATGCATGCACACACACACGCACGTACACACACACATGCACGCACACACACACACACGCACGCACACACACGCGCACGCACAGATCCCCCGGGTAGACTCAGTAATTGGCCACGCCGTTTCGAGAGCTGCATGTTTCTCCTGCAGAGTCTTGGGTTGCAAACGCACAAGCGGGGGCTCAGGCCTCATAAATCCACAGGACTCCAACGCCAGATCCAAAAAACTTGGCTCCGTGGCACCGCGATGACTTCAGCCCCCCTCCCTGCTTTGAGACGCGCTCCCACCCCTAAACCCCCATCCCCATCTCTGCGCGAAATGCCCTAAAGACCCTAAGAGCGGCACGCGGCACACGCCACAGCCCCCATGGACCCGTGCCCCCCCCCCCCCCCGGGCCATATAGGACCGAGGCTAAGCGGGCGAGTAATCGCAAGCTCCTTCCTCGAGCCTCACCTTCCTCGAACCCCAACCGTCCGCCAGGTTTACCTCACGACTCCGTAGCTCTCTGTCGCTCCACTGGCTCCAGTTCCTCCCTCCTGCTTACCGAACGCGGCGGGAACACCTTGCAGGAGACTCCCCCCTGCCCCCTGGCGTTTCGGAGCGTGGGGCCCCATCGACGGGCCCCCATCCCTCATCTGAGCGCCGACGTCGTCCAGCTGGCTCCAAACTGTAATTAAATAAGTTGGGATCCACAGAATCGGGGTTGTGACGACAGGGAGAGCTCACAGTCGCCCGCTGTAGCGCTCCGTGGAGAGGCACGAGGAGAAGGAAGTTGGACTATATCCCCTGAGCGTGGTGAAGCCAGAGCTCCAGAAGAAGGATCATTAAACAGACGTGCCCTGCGTGATTTAGGAGCAGTTGCCGGGCCATCTTGCACTGTTAGTGGAGCGGTTCTTCACAGAGCGCAGATGATGGAGTTAAAGGACACTGAGGTTTTAAGGACTTTAACATTGTGGAAGCCTTAACACCTCCTGATAAAAGGCGCCCAACACAAATTGTATAAGGGGTATTATTTACAGAGGAAGCAATGTTATGTGGAATATTAATGAAATAACTGGAATTATCACATCACGTTAAAACAATGGACATGGTTATCTGCTGAAAATAACTTAATTTAAAACATAGCAATTAAGATGCTAATATAGGCTTACAGGTCCCGAGGCACATACAGACACAAAGAAAAACAATAAGTTAATGTACAATAACATGCTTTATTAATTAATGTATTAAAGCGTAGGGGAAAAAACACGAGACTCCTGTGAAACATTTGGCTTAAGAAATGAAGCGTGCGGGACAGGATTTGGAAAGAGTCGGGCAGTTTAATAATGCTTTGAGATGGTTACTCTTCTTGTTTTGCTAGCTACTGTACTTGTAAGAAAGTTGACCGCTATATATGACGGGTCTCAAAGAGCGAGAGAGAGCGAGAGAGGGAGGGAGGGAGAGAGAGAGTGAGTGAGAGAGAACGAGGGCGAGAGGAAAACTTTTTTTCCTAAGTTTGTGTAAGCTTTCACTTTCAGCCTCCGAGGCGGGGTTGCCAGTGCAGCATGGAGTGAGGGAGAGGGGACCGCGAGCGATTGCAATGCAGCACTACGGCGAACTTCCATCCAAGTTAAATAAGCTTTCCAATTTTAAAATCTAAAAATAACATGTACTCCCCGTACTGCTTGACACAGGTAAAATATTGTGATTGATTATTGTTATGCCATGTCTTGCCTGTCGGACGTTGTGTGCTTTTCTTGTTTATCTGTTCGTCCCGTGCTCCTGTTCAATAATTGCTTTTAAACTCCTTTCTTACTGTCCGTTTTTTTCTGATAGTGCCTTTCCCACAGGCTTTTCCCGCTTCCCTTTCTTTGATGGCATCTTTCCAATAAGCTTTCTTGTGCGTCTCATTGCACATGGTTTGAAGAGAAAATGGCGCTTCTCCCGAATCTATTTTATATAAAAACTGAGGGGGAGAATATGCGAGAGCGGTAAACAGCGGGCAATTGCTGCAGTGGCGTGTCATCGTCTCATTTTTTCCCGATAGTGTTTATATTGGGTTTTGAAATAATTGATAATAATAGCGGAGAAGGTTTAACTTTTTCTTAAAAAAAAAACTAAAAAGTTCTTCTCTACGTATAAATCTGGATATGCGCAAGTGTACAGTTTCCCGAGTTGGAGGTGGGCGACTTGTCAGTCCTTGTCGCCGGCAGTCACCATGAACTGCGGCCGCCCTGCGGCTGATCGCTACCGGTCGGTTACATTTAAACCGCTCGAGAAAAAGCGGGTCATACTGAACCGCTCCAAAAACTGTGGCTGTTTTAAAAACCGGGTGCTTGTACTTTATCAAAAGTCAGATACGGGGAGGTGAATTACTGTCGGGACCTTTAAGTACGCACATGTTATCAAAATAAGCATGTATTTATTAGCATTATAATTAGTTTAACTAGAAATTGTTTTCTGAAACATGAATACTATATGATTGGAGTTTCCAAAGAAATACAGAAGTCAGTTCTGTTGCATTTTAAAGTCTGTATTGATGTCTCTTGTTAATTGATCTGATGGTAGTAATTGTGGACAAAATAATCTACACATCTACGCCAAACAAAATATGGCATTCCGGTGTAGAAATTACAGTATTAAAACTTCCTGAAATGGAGTGCCGGACAAATTATTTCTGACTACAGGTCGCACTTAGATTTCTCAACCAACTTTTAGTAGGCAATATCAAGATAAATATATGAGTTTAAAATCCACTAAGCCGTGGCAAATTACATTTAATTAAAGACCACCATGGAAGTCGCTCCACAAACCATGCAAAATGCAACTTATTGTTGTAATATTTTATATGCTATTTTGCATGGTAGCATCTGTTTTATTGGGAGAGGTGTTATTGATATGCCCAAAATGTCAGTGTGATCATTATTGAATTCGTTGCTTTTGGGCGCGGGATTTATATGTTACTATTTACCCGCGTTCAATTTTCGGAAGAAAAACCACCTTTTTGTTATCGGAGCGACCCACATATCACCGCTGATACATTTATGAGAAATCATCGGTCACCAAGCGTGGGGCAAACCGGCATGAGAGGGATGACACGGGCTCATCGGAAATGCTAAATCGAGCAGCATAATCGAGCAACTTCAATAGAAATACAGTTACCGGTCCGTCCCGACAGCCTCAAACAATGACTAGCGTTGTATTTGTAGCGCGGTACTGTTTACACGTTATGTTAGCAAACAGCTGCGGTGCGAGAATGTTCTCCATATAATTTGTAGTACTGGGTGGATCAGTTCATTTTTTATGTAAGTTCATGTCAAAGGCCGTGATCCGCTTTGATGTATGACTTAATCCCCGATAATAATTTCCAGTGTACCGCACTTCTTACTTTCATACCGTTCAAATGTTGTTTATTTCTCCTATGCCGCATTGAACTTTGTTCGTCTGATTTTTATTTACTTATTAATTTATTTTGTCTCACCAAGCAGCACTATTAGCATTAACAGAATATAGTTTGGAAGTCAAATAAAAAGTAAAATGTTACATATTATAATGCCATATTATAATGTTACATATTGTAATTTTTACTAGCGGTACGTTGACGTTTATTTTCTTTCTTTCTTTTTTTTCCACCTTATTTAGATCAATTGGTGCCATGGCCTGTATTTACGTTAAATCACGCTCTGCTCCGCTTCCCCATTTATTTTATGTATACGTGCGAGTTATGACTTTTTAATTTCACATACTATGGCTTATTTTGATTTCTAGACCTAAAGTTATTTTAAAAGCATCCTGTCTTTTAAATAGTATATGCACGTGTTTTTTAAAGTTAGATTAAGTTTCTGGGTTAAATCTAGCAATTTCAGCCACATAAAGACTTTACATCTTCATATAATTCAAATGGCACGTGAAGCTTATGAGATCAATTGATTTATATGTTGCTTTTGAAAAATTCTAAAAACATGCTTTGTCCTTCTATGTGTTTCCGCATATTACTGAACTAATGAACTACGTTTCCTGAGAAATTTCAGGAAACTGGTGACTACCTGGTCATATATTTATAATAAAATGTGCCGAAGGTTTTTATTGCAGCTTGTCAACTTTAGGCCGCTTGACTTTGCTTTAACTTTATTCTATACACGTCATTAAATGCAAGTATCCATTTCAAAGTAATCAAATTGTTTCTCAGTTTTCCCATGTTAAACACCAAAAGAATGCTCGAATTTCTGTAGATATTTATCAAATAGTGCATATCAGTACTTTGGAGTCAGGGTGAACAGTTAGATAGCAAATAATTCACAGGCACCACAAGCGTGCCTGGAGATTCAAGCTGGGTGACTTTACACACTCCGGTCATTTCCACAAGTGACACATGTGGCGTGTTACAACTTGACTTTCACACCAAAGTGCAAAAGAGAACACATGTAAATAAGAAAGCTGACGAAATGTAACTTTAAAATGATAAAATAAATCACATTACAGAGCAGCATCGCAGCTTTACTGCGTATAGGCTTCGGCCAGAATTATATTACGGATCAGGAAAAAGGTGCAATGTGGGCATTTTCGACTTTTTTTTTAGACTGTAGAAATTTTTGCGTTTAGATTTTTTTTTCTTTTTCTATGTGCAGTATAATAGAGGAGAGTTATGGGGATTTCTGGAATTAATAAGTGTTTTCAAAACGGCCTCGCGGTAGTCTTAGAGCGGTGTGCACTGAGGATGATGTTAGGCCGCGAATCTTTCCATTAATTAAAATTAATTGCTAACATGACGTTCATCGTTCAAGGCGCGCATATGTGTTGCACATATGCAGAAATGTATATCTTCCGCATATATGGGGCAGTTATATATAGTCTGCTTATTTTTACCTGGTTTACTGTGAGCACGTTCATCTTCCTAATTTGATTTCTGAAGTGTGAGTCACTGTGATTAAAGTCATTTTAAAACTTGGCCCTTCATTCAAATGATTTTCGACCTACTGTCAAGTAGATTTTGTATCATAAAGTAAATGAATATATGTTATTTTAGGTCGATAGTAGACCTACATAAAATGTTTCCTTAACCTAATCCAGTATGACTTCGGCCAATGCGTAACTCGTGTAGCAAACTGCCCTAGGACTGAAATCGCGGGAATCACATTAGGTGAAGTTCACGTATTCGTCTGCAATTGTGCATTTTCCAATGAGTTAACACTTTTATGCATTTAATTGACAATAATTAAATCAGCAATATGAGCTGTGAGATGGTTATATATAAAAGTAATATAAACAATCCGCAATTATGAATTATTAATACCGGTTTAATCTTTACTGGAACGAACAATGGCGATGAGAGCTTATTGCTAGGATGAGTAATGGAGATTAAGTGTGAAAATTCAAATTTGTAAAAATTCGAAATGCGTTTGAGGTGGGGTAGGTCGTCTTTCGGAAATAATTTACATGCATTCTTAATTAAGGTTGATCTTTAAATGAAAGAATATGGTGTGTCTGAGAAGAGGCATTGTTAGACGGCTTGCATATCATATGTTACGATAGGGCAAGCCTCTTTCCTTAATTATTATCCACTAAGGTAAGGATTTAGGGGTCTCTACGTCCGAGTTTAACTTTAAAGATACTTTAAAAAATCTGCCGATGTTAAGGTAGTTGTTGGTTATGTTCAGAATTATGACCACTGTTAATAAAGTTAAGATTCAATTAAACAAGTGCACGCCCTTAGGAAAGTCCTCCGATTGTTTGTTAAAAAAAAAAAATTCCAACATTTCCGAGGTTTTCGTACATTTTAGCGAATGGCTACTAATTGAATAGTTATTGTGAGGGGACGCACATTAAAACTCGGCGATATGCAGTCTGGATTTCAGCTGCTAAATACAGCGCGCTGATATTACCATTCTAGCCGCAACTGCGTGACCCACAGCCGGGAATTTGCTCGCTCTGTGCGAGAATCGTGTCGAGTTTTTTGAGCGCTTCTTACAATAAACTTTCAAGGATAAGTATTTTTTTAAAAAGGAAAGCTAGAAGAGTGTAGGTTATAAGTTATAGGGCAGCCCGGCAATACAGCGTGTCATGGACGGACACGCACTTTCAGAAAACTGCGATTCCACCACAGAGAAAGTACAAAATGGTGTTTTGGGGATTTCACTGCTTGTATTTTGACCATCTCCTTTCCCTGCACAAAGTCTGGAACATTAAAAATGTAATACACACTGTCACTTCCCTAAAGTAAGCCTGGCTGAAACTATTCACATTTGTGGCTTCCCGGCGTACCTGTAGATCCTAAGTCACCAGATCGCACCGCGGACGCTGCGAGTCGAGTCTAACAGGCGCTTTTAACCCCTTTATTTACCGCAGAACGAACATGCTAGCCGGACATATGAAAGCAACACGTTATGTTTATCTAGACAACGTTTTGCAGTGTTCTTCGATGTTCACTAACGATCGTTTGTCCTGTCCTATCGTATCAGTATGACATAACTACTTTACTGAGGACGCTTCTGAGGCACGATGCAGGTGCAAACGGGTTAATCCATGCAATTTACTGAGGCAAAGCGCACGGTGGCGGTTCTTGTGGGGTAGGCTGTGGCGACAAAGACCTCGTTATTGACGGCGTGTCACCACCTACTTGCGCGCACGCCAAGGAGAGCAACCTGAGACGCTTTGTGTGCGCCGCTGCTCCTGGTTAGACCCCGGAAACGCCGTAACAGCTGTGCATGAGATTAAAATATGTTATAATCGCGTTCCGAATAAACAGACGCGCTTTGTTAGGACTTTTTTCATTTAATGAACGAGAAGCAGAAGAACAATGGTTCCACGCCTTAACCCTCACCCTTGTAGTCTTTGTTGTAGTAAGGTCAACATGCGGAGTTAACTTCGTCTCATACATGATCTTAGCTTTGTAGTTGGAGAACCATTTTTATGATCTGTGTCAGAGAGACAAGTAAAACTGAGTGAATGATGTGCATGCTTTTATTATTATAATTGTTGTTGTTTCTAATAATAATAACAATAATAATTGTTATGATATGTCATGATAATAAGTATTAGGCCTATTCTTAGCAGTGATCCCAAATGAATGAGACTCTCAGACTGCTGCAAATAGATGGATGACGTACATTTGAAAACACATATTTTTTATTATTATTGCTGTTGTTGAGTTATTGCATTTATTTGTTTGGTAATTAAGGTGAAAGCTGATGTTCGCAACCTTCAAAACAGGCCTGTTGATTACAGTACCAGCTCCCTGAACACACTTACCCATTGGCTAAACACACCCTTTTTTCAATGCAAGAATGACTTTGAGCCGTAAGAGTCTGCCAGAGTATCGATATTCAGATTCCAGCTATTCGTGCTCTAAGACTGTCTTCTGTGTGATATATCGAATATAAGACAGAAAAAGCAGACGGCACCGTTCCCCCCCAGGATGATTTTGTGCCGGGCTTCTCAATAAATGTAAATCCGGTGTCTATGGGTGGGGGGGGCAGGCTTGCAGTGTTGCGGTGTCCGTGTTTACGTGTATGAGACGGTAACACCAGCAGCGAGCCTTGGGAGGTGCCAGAGGTGGAGTTAGGAGGGTGGGGGGGTAGTCCTCGGCGCCACTACTTATTCACGATGCCATAGGTGACTCCACGCCCTCTTTTTGGGGGGGGGGTACCTGATTTTCTGCCTCAACCCCACTGAAGCTCCACTGTTTCTAAACCCATTTAGCTATCAGTGGCCTTTCTACTCAGGGCTGAGACCCTTATTGGCCAAATCCGCGGATTGCCCCCCCCGTGTGCTGGCGGCCTCTGGTGGTCTCCACGACCTGTCGGCTGTTTCCCTCGATTCACGCTGGGGTGTCTCTTGTAGCGCACCATGGCAAGTGTCTGTTGGGTCTGAGCCCCCCCCCCATACCCGTACCCAGCCAGTGGGTGGGACACCACCCGGTGGCGGAACCCCGAACTGAAGCGAATTGCTGGCGGCGTGACTGAGGACGGTGGGCTTTGCCGGAGGAGAGGAGATGAGCGCTGGGAACTGCGAGGGCTGCGTTTTATTTGCACGTTACGAAAATCCACGAGCATCTGCTTTTGTTTCAGTATATGTACAACCGGCCTGCTGTCCATGGAAATGGATTCATCCTGCTTTGCGATGGCTGTCCCCGACCAAGGGGGAATTGGAGGTTTCTATGTTCCCCCGTCTGTTTGCATTTCTCCCTTGTCGTGGTCCCCCCCCATCTCCCCCCATTCCCCCCCCCAGCCTCCCCCCGCATGCATTATGTTTTGGCGGGGTCCCGGCCAGCAGCAATGGCCCCATTGCGGTCTTACAGTGGCTCATGTGTTATGCTGTTGCTGTGGCTACGGAACACACACACACACGCGCGCACAGGCAAACACACGCACATTAACAAAAAACACACGGACACATAGCGGGGGAGAGAGAGAGAGCGAGAGAGAGGGAGCGGAGGGTAGGCTAATCGATTCAATGTGGCGGAGTCCAAACCTTGAGCAAGTAGTTTTGGAGGAACCGTGATCCTACCACTGGGAGGGAGAGAGGAAGAAAGGAATGAAGGATGGATGGAGGGTAGGAAGGATGGGTGGAGGGAAGAAAGGAAAAAAGAAAGAAAGAAAAATATGTTACATATTTATTCCAGTTTGGGGGTTTAATTGGGACCCAGGCCTGAATCACTACTGCGTCCCTCCTGGGCAGCCGGGCCTCCGTCTGATTATCTGGATCTGCACCCGGACGGGGCGCCAATGCCACTGTAGAGACGTGCCAGGTGCACCAGGCCGGTGCGGTCGTAGGTGTGCAGGTGGTGCAGCCGGGAAGAATGCTGCCACCCGCCGCCCGCGGTGCCATCCTGTACCCACGTGTCTGTCCAGCCGGGTTTTTCAAATCTATTGCTGATTCAGTCCAAGTACAAGCAGTGGAAGCCCTTCTCAGGGCAGTGGAAGCTCTTCTCAGGGCAGTGGAAGCCCTTCTCAGGGCAGTGGAAGCTCTTCTCAGGGCAGTGGAAGCTCTTCTCAGGGCGTGGAAGCCCTTCTCAGGGCGTGGAAGCTCTTCTCAGGGCAGTGAAAGCCCTTCTCAGGGCGTGGAAGCTCTTCTCAGGGCGTGGAAGCCCTTCTCAGGGCAGTGGAAGCCCTTCTCAGGGCAGTGGAAGCCCTTCTCAGGGCGTGGAAGCCCTTCTCAGGGCAGTGGATGCCCTTCTCAGGGCGTGGAAGCTCTTCTCAGGGCAGTGGAAGCTCTTCTCAGGGCGTGGAAGCTCTTCTCAGGGCAGTGGAAGCCCTTCTCAGGGCGTGGAAGCTCTTCTCAGGGCGTGGAAGCTCTCCTCAGGGCGTGGAAGCCCTTCTCAGGGCGTGGGAGCCCTTCTCAGGGCAGTGGAAGCTCTCCTCAGGACGTGGAAGCTCTTCTCAGGGCGTGGAAGCTCTCCTCAGGGCGTGGAAGCTCTTCTCAGGGCAGTGGAAGCCCTTCTCAGGACGTGGAAGCCCTTCTCAGGGTGCACAAGCTGTGCTTGAATATGCTAGAATATGCTTTTCATGTTTGCAGTGTTGCTGCTGTAGAGCCTGTCACAGTGTATTTTTTCTGGAGAGGGGACTGGGTCCATGAATGGGTGGATTTAGAACTAGGAGTGGAATAGATTAGCGGCTAAAAGGCTGGGAATGCTGTGCCCCGATTGCCTTATTGTATGTGAAATTATTGAAATAAGCTTTTCCCGGTCGGTCTTCATGAACGGCGGACAGCCTTTGTGCGACGGCCACCGCTGGTTCCTTTGACCCGGTCTCTGAAAGGCCGAGCGGACCACAGACGTGGCACGTTATTTTTATGTTTTAACCGCGCCGGCTTGGAGCTGCCCTGCCCGCTCCGTGTGACCCGTCACAGATGCGGGCAGCGAGGAGAGCAGGCCCGGATGCGGCCGGCGTCGCCCAGGGGCCGCTGTGTGGCCGCCGCGGCCCATCTGCTCCCCCCGGGATGGGCTCCTTCCGCGTTTCTCCTGGCATGTGATGCCGCGGGTCCAGTAGTCCGGGAACAGAGAAAGACCTCCCTCTTACTGTGGGAGCTGAGCTGGGCCTGTTCTGCCATCTTTAATTTTAGTTCACTGTGGCTGTTTTTTTTGGGCTCCAGAGAACGAGACTATGCAGTTGAGCATGAAATTTGCATATATTCATACATGCCCACAAACAGTGCATATATCTTTAATTAACAGACGTAACCCTGATAGATCTCATGGTGTACCAATTAAAACATTCCAGAGAGAGTTCCATTAAGAGTGAATGGAAGTTGGAACACTATCATGCCTGGTTTTCTCCAGAGCTCTGGGAAATCTTTAAACTGTATAAAAATTATATAATAATATGTAATGGTCTGCACTGCAGTGTATGATGGTCTACACTGGGTATACAGTTCACAGAGGTTTATATTACAGCCCTACAGAGATATTATACAGTATGTATAATACAGTGGTTTATGTTGCAGTTTTACACAGGTAATATTATACAGTGTATAATTCAGTGGTCTTCATTGCAGTCTCACAGAGGTAATATCATACAGTGGTCTGCAATGCGTACAATATTATACAGTGGATATTCGGTCTCCACTGCATTTCCACTGTGCTGTGCAGTAAATGCAGAGGAGAGGTGCATGCCAGAGTTTCACATGGTCAAACCAAAGCTCTTCCTACTTCATCTCAAAGATATGGTGCCGCAGCATCACTTTGAGGTCTCCCTGGGGAGGCCTCCAGCACTGTTGTCCCCCCCCCCCCCCCCCCAAGAACGCACACCATGTGTGCACAGTGCACACCTGCAGGCACTTAGTGCACGTGTGTCACAGGCGTGCCTCTCGTGATGCGCATTAAACACCACTACACCCAAGTGTGCTGGGCTGGGCGTCTGGGGGTGGGGTAGGACTGATGGTGGCGAGCGGAAGCCTGTAGCGCTGCCAGTGTGTCCCACGTGTGCCAGCCCCACATCTGACTCCTAACCCTGATGGGACCCAGACCCCCCCTCCCCCCCGCCTCCGCTCCCCCGACAGGACTTAGACACGCACACGCAAACGTCACCGCCAGAGCACAGTGCATTAGCGCATGCCAGCGCACCTGGGCGAGCAATTACATACATTAGCAAACCTCCGCGAAGAACCTCGTTTCCTCGGAGACCTCAGGGCGCGGGGGGGGGAGGGGGATGGGGGGGTGGAGGGGGTGGAGTTTTCCAGGCCCGCCTTGCCGTCTCCAGGCCGACCCTCTCCCTGTCCGCTAGGGATGGATGTACCGAGGACGCCGGCTCCCAGAACAGGCCGCGGGCGTGAAGTATCACCGCGCTTTGTCTTTTTTTTCCAGAGCCGTTTGCAGAGTCTTACATGATGTCATAAACGGTTAAAGTAATTAAGCGCTGCTGTAAAGATAAGCTTTGTGAGAAGGGGCTCTTTCCCTCGCCCCCGCACTGCCGCTGCTTTATAGGGAACATTCAGGCATTTAATGGGCTGGACGGTGCTTCCCGCTCTGGAAAAGAGTCAAGCGAGCGCACGGTTAGTGGTGTAGCGGTAAAGACGGCCGTGACCCCCCTCTCAGGTCAGGGAGGGGGGAGCCTGAAAAATGAAAAGCAGAGGCAGTGAATACAAAACCGGTATCAACAGCTGCACCTTGGAAACGTCAAGGCGCTCGTCACCCCGTTCAGTGTGTGTGTGTGTGTGTGTGTGGGGGGGGGCATGTGGCTGTTACCCCCAGGAACAAAGTTCTGGAGCACTGGCTCCTCCAAGGAGGACGTTGGCCCCTCGCCAGTGGTGGAAAAATCTATACGCTGTTGCGTAATATGGCGTATCTTCACCCGCCGTGAACCCTTAGGAAGCCCCACAGCTGTGAGCATGCACACACACACGCACACACACACGCACACACACAGGCACGCACACACACAGGCACACGCGCACACGCATACACACTCACACACGCACGCACACACACACATGCACGCACTCACACACGCACACACACTCACACACGCATACTCACACACGCATACACACACACATGCTCACACACACACTCACGCACGCACGCATACACACACACGCACACATACTCACACACGCACACTCACACACGCATACACACACACGCACATACAAACACGCACACACACACACACGCACACACACACTCACGCACACACACACAGCTGGTGGATCGGGGGGGTTCCAGGCTCCCACAGGGGGAGAAGGAGAGAGTGTGTGTGTTAACTGAGACTCTTGTGAAAGTTTGAGAGCTGTAGCTCGTAACAGGCCTGAATGGTGCGGCAGTGACAGAGAACGGCAACAAAGCACAGAACAGTGATGTAATGCCTCTGAGCGCATAGGGCACAGAGAATACAGGGTGCAGAGAACACAGCCCACAGTAGGAAATGTACAGCACACAGCACGGAACATAAGGCATGGAGTACTCAACACAACACAAACCATATAGAGCACGGAGTGTACAACAGCAGAACAGAACGAGTATGCACCACACGGCAGGGAACATAAAGCACAGAGTATACAACACAGTTCAGAGTAAATGGCACAGAGCAGGGATGTCACACAGAATATACAGAGAGCACAGAACAACAACAAAATCACTCACAACATAGGAACCAGCACACATAGCATTTACAGAATATGGCACAGTACAGTACATATAGAGCACGGAGTATACAGAGGACTCACACATATATACTGTATATACATAATATGCAGGACATAACACGTAGTACAGAGTGAACAGAACAGATTGTACAACATGTACAGCACAGCGCATTCAGCCAATCACAGAGTATACAAAGGGCACAGCACAGAACACACAGTACAGAGTAAAAAACACTGTAGACAACAGAGACATAATCCTTCACAATGCACAGGTTCCGGTGCTCAAAGTATACTGAGAGCGCAGGACCCACTGCCCACCACAGCCGCACCGCACGGCCGTACCGCACAGCCGCCCTGCACAGCCGCCCCGCACAGCCGCCCCGCACAGCCGCACTGCACATTCACTGTTTAGCTGTTGCCGCTTCTTTTAGGCAGCCTGGGCCGTATGCTGGCAGTATGCAGGGGGGCTCAGAACAGTCCACCGTGTCACTTGGCCTTGTTCCACTTTGCCTGCCTGCACCGGCCAGATGCCCTGATGTCACCCGGCACCTAGAACCCATACAGCCAAACGGGCCGCGATAACTGTACCACTCCGCGGATTTGCTCTGTACACACCCACGATTTTCCATAACGTAAACCTAACGGGTTCCTGCCTTTTGTTGAGGTTCTCCGTGGAGCCTGATTCTAGAACTCTCTACCTGGACGCCGAGGGGCTCCACCAATCTCTCTGCACGCTGATTTTACCTACAGCTTTAACGTTGTGCCCTCCAGCCACAGACACCCGGGTTCGACACCGGGATACCCAGAGGTATATTGGCATATCAGCCTCAAGCCTTGAATTAAAACAGTCCGCTACCCCCCCCTCGCCAAGTTACCCTAAATCCGGTTTTTTTTTTTAGCGAGATGTGTTTTTTTTTTTCAGATTTTTGTTGCGATTTTGTGGTGGCCTTAGGAGGGGAGGGGGGGGGTGAGAGAAACTGGGAGCTGGGCTGGCGGGCTCGGGGCTGGGGGGCTCAGAGCTGGAGGCTGTCGTCAGTGTGAGATGGAGTTTCTTGGGCGGGGGGGGTGGTGCCTGTTTATTGACTCTAAGTCTCTGGTCTTGGCCTGTGACTGAGAAGAATCGTTGGCGCTGATCCGGAGCCTGAGAAATGTGTATCGTTAAGCGCACATTGGGCTAATTATGCTGATTTCAGCATTCTTGTGGTGCAACCTCTTCTTTTTTGGCTCTCAATGAATTAGTGGGAAGAGGGCGGGTCCTGATAAAGGAAAACTGACGGAACGGCCCAGAAGAGGCCGTTAAACGCGCCGGAGCCGTCTCCTCCGCAGGCCGCTGGGGAGTGCACTTCATGCCTTCCCTTTGTGTTTATACAGAAATACAGCAGAACTCCAGCTTCGCCCACTTTTGTGTTCCTCTTTTTTAATTTCTGAAAGGTAATATTTTAGATGAGTGTTTGAGTGTAAACACAGCTGGTCTGAGGTAGGCTGAATGTAATTAAGGCGATCCGGGTTGTGTGGAGACACAGGGAAGGCAGCCCGCGTACGCCTGCGTGGCTGCGCGACTGCGTCTGCGCGTCTGCGTCTCCATGGCTCTGCGACTGCGGGGATGTGTGAGAAAGGCTTCGCCGTTGACGGTCCCGTCAGCTTCACGTATTGGATTAACACTGATCACACAGCTGCTTCCTTCAGGCTGGAGTGTGTGTGTCTGCGTGTGTTTGTGTGTCTGTGTGTGTGTGTGTCTGTGAGTGTGTGTGTCTGCGTGTGTTTGTGTGTCTGTGTGTGTGTGTGTCTGCATGTGTGTGTGTGTGTCTGCGTGTGTGTGTGTGTCTGCGTGTGTGTGTGTCTGCATGTGTGTGTGTCTGCGTGTGTGTCTGCGTGTGTGTGTCTGCGTGTGTGTGTGTCTGCGTGTGTGTGTCTGTGTGTCTGCATGTGTGTGTGTCTGCGTGTGTGTCTGTGTGTCTGCATGTGTGTGTGTCTGCGTGTGTGTGTGTCTGCGTGTGTGTCTGTGTCTCTGCGTGTGTGTCTGCGTGTGTGTGTGTCTGCGTGTGTGTGTGTCTCTGCGTGTGTGTCTGCATGTGTGTGTGTCTGTGTGTGTGTGTGTGTCTGCGTGTGTGTGTGTGTCTGTGTCTGCATGTGTGTGTGTCTGCGTGTCTGTGTGTGTCTGCGTGTGTCTGTGTGTGTGGTGTATGGTCAAGGTAAGGGCTGGGTAGGGGTTATGGTTGTCACGTTGGGATTAAAGTTCTCCCCCTTAAAAATGAATGGAGAGTCCCCACAAAGAAATAATTACAAACCTGATTGTGTGTGTCCTGGAATGTCTGTAAGAGCTTAGCCTATCCCAGAGGCTACTGGAACAAGGCAGGAAATAACCCAGAATAGGGCACCAACCCATCACCAAGAACACACTCTCTTCCAGCGTTTGTGCCTCTAGTGTATCTTCATGTATTTAGTGACTGCAGTAGTAAAGCAACACATATCGGTGTATAGATACGCGGCACTGCCTGGCCTGCAATGTGAAAATGACTTGAACAGATTTTGGCGGGAAAATGCAAAGCGATGCAGCATCGTGAGTATCGGACTCTATGCGTGCTAGAGGCTGCAGCAGACAGGGGTATGGACTGTGTGTGTGTGTGTGGGGGGGTGCTTATGGGTGCCCCCCCCCACCACCTTCTCTGCCGTACCCGACTCTCAAACTTCATCAACGGAAGCAGCTGACAGCCACGTATGAAGCTGCCCCGGGGAGGTGTGAGGGAATGGTGGCGCCGTTTGCATGCATGAGGACCCCCCCGCGCCGCCCCCCCCCCCCGGGGCGGGGGGGGGGGGGGGGGGGGGGGGGGGGGGGGGGGGGG
>JABFDZ020000097.1:7606101-7618191 GCA_019775955.2 Pollimyrus isidori | reverse complement strand
TTTCCTCGTTCCAGCGAAACCAGTGGGACTTAAACGCCGTGGCTAATCTTCCCACTTGGCCTGCCACGCCGCCATTACCAGCTCTGGAAGAAAAAAAGAAAAGATAAATAATAATAATCATAAACCCTCCACATAAAATATGTTAGAATCCGGGTGTTATGGATCATGTGAGAATTGTATGAAATTCACAAAATATCAACAGTGGAGGCGACTCTCACCCTGTCCCTTGGCAACTCCCCCAACACACACACACACACACCAGGGGGACCCCCAGTAGGGCCCTTAACTCGTCATTCTTCTTGAATTCTGTCTCTCAAGCGAAGGAGGGTATGTGGCGATGGCCACCAGCGCTGGTGACGATGGGGAGAGCAGCGCGGGGGATTAGCGGGGACCCATAGCATTCGGTCCTCTGTTTCCTCCGTGGTAGAAAATGACTCTTTAAAATTGCACGGGTGCTCGGATTGCCCGCGGCCCGCTCGCCCACACCAGCGCCGCTGTTGGACCCGCGAGGTGCACCCAGCAGACGCTGACATCGTGTCGCGAGACGGAAAACCTCCATGCAGGTTCCTCCTTCCCCCCCCGCCAAGCGACCGTGTGGCTCCAGTAAATATTTTCCCTGGACGAGGAGTCCGCCATCCCCATGGCCGGTCAGCCGAGCGGCTGGAAAGCGTCCACCGGTCCCGCCTCGGGCCGACCGCTGTTCTCCCTGACCGCCGCTCCGAGGTCACGGCCCACGGGAGGGTGGCGCCGTCCCACCTGACGCTCCCCGTCTGCAAAGACACATCCTCCCTCGTACTTTATGCTCCGCGGTGAGCATCACGGCCATGTACAGGCCACCTATTGTAATGCGGCCTCTCTGCGGGCAGCGAGGAATTATTCCAGAAGCAGACCACAGTGATCACAGCGTTACAGCTGAAATGGATTAGAAAAGTGAATTACATTTTTTCCCGTTTCTATTATAAAAAATAAAACAACAACCACGATAATAATAATAATAACAATAATAATAGCAGTGGTAGCTTAAAAATTGCCAGGGAAGGGAAGATGTGTTCACCAAATTTGGACGTAAATAGCCATTCTTTATATACGTAACATTATTATTATATATAATAATAGAAATAAATGAGCTCACTAACGAGGTACGATGTGCCAGACCCGCCAAGGAGTCATTCATTTCCTCTGTCATGTGACTTTTACGTGTGAATTATTTGAAATCTCTTTTCTAGTCCAATATTGAACTATTGGACTATTGAAAGTTATAGTAAAATACTTTTTTTAAAATGAAATATCTTACAAATATTGAATTGTATTTAACTGTTTTTCTTTCTAATCGGCATAATAAATGGAATTCGGTCGCAGTGAAACACTTGCTACTTCGCTGCGGTCCAGCGGCAGGTCGAAATAAAGCCGTTTTTTTTTCCTTACGCCAAGACGCTTAGACTCTAAGCCTGTTCCTTACCGTTTTGTAAACTCGTTTTAATTACATCAGTATTAATTTTAACATGACTATAGCTATTATTTGGTCTGTTTTTAATACTTGAGGAAATATTTATTTTAATGGAACTGTGATCCAAATAAATGATGCTGCAATTAGGCTGTTACCTTCTCTCGGGACACGACATTTTCGGCGCATGAAGTTTAATGTGACAGAGATTGTTGAGTTTGAATTTATTTATCCTGTAGTAAAAAAAAAAATCAATAATAATAATTGTGTTTATAACAAATGTTGTAATGCTAATGGTAATTAATTAATATTAGAATAAATTACTGAGCGCAGGTCATAACGCTTCTTTAAAGAATCAGCGATATCTAATGAACATAAGTATAAATAAAACAATTAATGTTGCCCCGAAAATAATAAATATTAATTTTGGCAAAAACTGAAATGGCTGTGCTGTTGGGCATATCTTCAGTAAAACATTGAAGCAGTTATGATGTTAGCAAGAACCTGGACGCCTTAGGAAATAAAGCTGGTTTTAATGGGCAGTAGGCCGCCTTTTTCCGGATATTATAATTAGGTTCTGGATACGAGTAGGTTAAGGCCATTTTGAATAGTTAAATAATTAATGTAGTCGTTTTAGGAATTTGTCTCGTGTTTGTAACAATTCAAGCGACCACGAATTGGGATCATCGTCGTTGTTAAGGATTTTACTGCGTGTTCCGCTCCAAAAGTTATTAGGCATCCTGATACAAAAAAATAATACACTTGGAACACGGCCTTCGAATAGTTTGTTTTTTACTGTGCAGAAAAGATCTATTTGCAAAAGAGCGTAAGAGTTGAACTGTGATATAAAGTCGGCTGATCGCTCAGTAATAAATGTCTGTGTGGAGCAATAAACTTTATTTCCCAACGGCGAGCAAACACTGACTCTGGCATTGCTTAATTTGCAAGTGAACAGTGACTGGATCGAAGCAAACGGGAGTCATGTGTTTTCATACGGAAAGTTAATGGCGAATTTAATATGAGGGCTGACATCACGGCCTCACATACATTTCGGCCCTTTGAGAGACCGGAAAAATGACGGAATCAAAACTGCAGCAATTTTAAAAATAACTACATTCATGTTGTTACAGGCCTATGTATTCCAGCCTGTATGAACTGATGTGTCATTGTGGCTTACAACTTTTGAAAAGTAGGTACACTGTTTGTTTTACCTCAGCCCCACTCAAACCATTAAATCAGGCATCGGCGATGTTGAAAAATGACCAATGGACGAAAATCAAAGTTTACGTGTCATGCATGTTTGCATTTCGTGAATGCATATTACTTAACTGCCTTTACGTTATATAAACTTTATTTAGTAACTGTAATTTTATCTAAATGTATAGCCATCACATAAACCTTAAGTGACAAAGGGTCAGCCACACTTTACGGGTTACTGAGCTCCGTTTTAAACTAATGGGCTTGCTTTAAAAATGAACGATTAAACGGCGCACACTGAAATTAACTGATTGGATCAGGCTGAGTTTATAATGGCCTCTAGGCCTATCTCTGATTACACTGCTAGACCCATTGTTACCGATTTAAAATAAATGTCACTGACGGCTGTAAACTACTACTACTGCTCTTTTGTCTGACTTGATTTAAACGGGGTGCCAAACTGTCTCTCCAGGTCGTGAATTTATCCTTTTTTCAAGCCAAGTCTATACGGCAGCCTTATTTTTTCTCTCTTTCATAATAAATGTGTGTGCGCGGCCCGAATATGTAGTTTTAATGATCTTGGCAGAACTATTGACTTCATACTTTAAGGGGCTCTTAATGTGTATTGTTCCAGATTTTTTTCTTTCCTTTTAAAAAAGAAATAAAGGTTTTTTGAATTAATATGAAAAAACTAAAACCGAATTTTACATTTAGTATAACTTGAAAACCAGAACAAACAGTTGATCTTAATGCGTTTTGACGTGATTTTACTATGGAACCAAAACAAAAATAAACAAAGTAGAACCGTACAATGTGTGATGTTCATGTAATTTATTTTCCGTGATATCTTGCCGTGGAAAAGCAGTTATGCCGTACGCTATACCGATGACAGCCGTTTCGTTTGCCGTGATAAGGTCCATTGCCGAATGATCGAATGCGTAAATTTCTAATACCGCGTTAAAATGATCGTTTTTCCGACGATTGTTTGCTATGTAAAGGGCCCATGCCTTTCTTTTTGGACAGCGCTTCGCGCATTAGACGCACTTGTGTATGAGGGTCACGGTGAATGAAGTGACAGTGCCGCACGTTGTCACCGTGGTGCCGTTTGTCGACTGTTCTGTTCTCCGCCGGTCGCTGAATGTAGTTTAGTGATTCAAGGAGATCTAGTTAAAAATGTACAAGCGCAGAACCCCTCTAAGCAAGTAGCGAAAAGACCATCTGCTAAGAAGAGATCGTTGTTTATCCGGCCCCTCTTGTGGATAGTTATTTTCCCTCTGTCTATAGTTCCGTTTCATCGTGTAATTAATATAGGCTAATAGTATTTAATTAACGATATCTGCATTATGTATACCAGTTAGGTTTCACGCCACTTTCATTTTATATTAAAGGTAATGAGATGTTCTGTCCAATATTTAGCGTGCAGGTATGAAGATTTATTGCACTAAGCATAGCTTTTTAATGAAATATTTGTATGTGCACTGCGTACGGTTTTTGGCACTTCGTTGTCAGGTTGTGCAAAGTCCGATCTTTGCAGGCGGACCTGTCTAAGGACTAAACCTGTGGAGTGACTGTCAGCATTTACGCCCGTCCTGAATAAATATACAGCCGCAGAGATAGTGCCAAGTGCATTGTTTAAATAAGAAACCGAAAGACTGATAAAGATATTTCAGTCCTCTTGTCAAAATATTACTGACCGGGCCTTTCTTCCTGCAAATGACTTTTCTGCCGGGCATTTGTTATATAACATTTGATAAAATATACAGCGACAGACAATTACAAATGAGACAATGTGAGATTTATGTGTTTAAAATTTCATTTTAAATAAACTTATCAACTAAATCTTCAAAAACGGACGGAGCTTAGTTTTAATCTTTTTCTATGTTGGGCGATTAGTCATGGCGGATATATTGCTGAGTGTTTATTTCTCATGCATCAAAAAGTAGCAATAAATATTTGAAAGCCACGACAGTAAAGTATAACGCTTAAGTTGAGATGTCGCCTGAAGTTTCTCCCTCTATTTTCCTCTCTCCTTTTTGGCAGTTGTTTTATAAACAGTGGATAGGAGCGGGCTGTCGGCTAAGTCAGCTTTTCGGTGCGATAGCCCTCAGCTCACTTTTCACTCTTTCTCTTCTCGTAAAACGAAAAGGCGAACGAAAGTGGAGTTTCCCTCCCGACCGAGCAAAGGTCTTCGTTTTAGAGACCGTATGGCTCGCAAAGATAAGATGCGGTTTCATATTAGATATACATTTAAAAGGCGGAGGAGTGACAGCTCTGTGCGGCTCTGCCGGTCAGAGCGCGCCGGGTGCTTCGTGTCTGCGCTGCTGCGAGAAAGGGGGGCTTCGTGCGCGGAGCGGGTGCGGCGAGCGGCGGTACATCCCACCCGGCGTAAAGACACAGATCGCCTCCATCTGCAGCAGAGCAGCGTGGAGATCACTAAAAAGTGCAACACTATATATATATATATATATATATATATATATATATAGCTTCTCGGAATTGACGCAATTAAACTAAATGCGAGGGTGTTCAGGAGACCCAAAGCTGAGCCAAAATCATAAAAAAGCTTCCCTGCAAAAATAAATTGAAACATCTGTACGACTGCGCAGCTGCCTCCGCCTCAGCGCTTGTTTATTTCATGGGCGCGTTCTTAAGGTTCACCTCATGCAGCATAGTGGTCAATCGCGGTGCTGTCTGTGGACAATGCCATTGAAATATATATATATATTATAATAATAATACTTATCATCCTAATATAATGTATCATAATAAATGGCCGCCGAAAAGGATACTGTAAATCACTGGTTTTATGGAAAGGCCTCCACATAGGCGTGCGGCGCATATTCAAATGTGGACCGCGCAATTTGTACTGCGAGAGTTTGCTTATAAATAACACTGGCGTCGTTTATGGTCTACCTTAAAAATAAGCGGGGAGAATAAAACATTGTTGTTGTATTACACAACAATTAGATGTGTGTGTGTGTGTGTGTGTTTGTATATATGTAGACTATATACACACATTTGTCAAAATGATGGCTATACTGGTAATAAGGAGATATTGTCTGTCCAGCAGTGCTCAGTTTGTGCAAGCTGATTGTTCAGTTGCTCAAACATTTGTTTCGGAAATGCATTGCGGGGAATTTCATTTCAATTGGATTTTTTGGCATCTGACAAGCAGCAGCAGTTCAGACAAAATGTCAGGCAAAGGCATCTCCACTTAGCACTGAGATCGCAAGCAGCAAGCCGCCTTTGATACGGGCCAGCCAGACACTCTCTGCGTCTCTTTCACTTTTCGTCGTTTATTTCTATGTTTTATTTTAATTGACTTACTTGCTTTCAGGTTAACTAGCATTAAAGAGGAAAAAACTGATGTCATCTAGGATGCTGGGGAGAATGTGTTTTTGAACGGCGATCAGAGCATAACTGCACATTACGGAGTATAAACTAAAATCAGACAGTTAATGATTTGCCAGTGTTTCCACGTTTTCATACTCGAACTGTTGGCAAATTGCTGGAGAAACTTCTGCCGCTCCGTTTGTTAATAACTGCTCAAATTTATGTTTGAAAATGGTTCATGTTAATTCGAGTCCACAATGCCATTTGTGGTAGCATGTGTTTCCACTTTTATGGCTGCTTTCGTGGACATTTTAAAACGTCGCTGTTTATGTTATAGATGCCGCAGCATTCATTCATTCCTGGCCCCATCGTCTCTTTAAACACGCTACCTGCGTCCCGGCATCTCCCTTTGCGGAGTGCGCACCAGCCCAGGGCTGACAGATCCCCCAGTCTTTAATCGGCCTGGGGAAGCGGGGCAGTCGCTGAAGGTCAGCCGGCGGCGGTGCAGGAGCCGATATGTACCGCACGCTGCACTTAGGCGCACAGACCCGGCCGGCTTTTGGAAACACTTTCTGGCATTGCCAGTGCACGTCACTGTCAGTTAGGTGCTGTATTAATATTTCTGCGTGGGCCGGTTCATTCGTGTACTGTGTAGATTGGAGTATTTCTAACTCTTAATTCGTAAAGGAAAAAATCTGTGTGTTCGATTACCAACAAAGAATGGTCCTCTTTGCTGTCTGCGTGGAGCCTTTAGTATGGCACGTTCTCACTTTGTTTTTTGTTAAAGAGCAAAAATATCAGTAAGTGAAACAAGCACATCCGGGTTAGGAACAACAGGGGGGTCTGCAACTAAAAAATAAAATAAAAAATAAAACAGCTGGATAGATATTTATTATGTTTGGTAATAATGGTGTTTAAATACCTTTTAAGAATATTTTGCACGGCATTTATTTATATTTTAGTACCTATATTTTTTTTTGCAAGTAAAATTTTGTTATTTTAATGTTTATTTTTCTTTTCGTTTGTGTGTGTGTGTGTGTGCTTTAAAATGCAAAAATGCAGTGGATATATGAGGGCATTTAAAAATTGCACTGCATCAATAGGATGTGTTTTGGGGGAAATATCCCCCCCACCCCACCGGGGGGGGGGGGGGTCCATTGTTTGTGTGGTAAATCTGGGAGCAGCTGTGACGGGGGCTGTGCCTTCTCATGCCAGCCTGAGCCAAGGTGCTGTAATGTGAGCAGAAAGAGAGAATGAGGAGAGGGGCGCTGGTGTGGGGGTGTCACGGCGGTGTGTGATGGTGGCACAGTGTGGTGGGGGGGGGGACGGGGCGCAGCAGTAGCAGTGGCAAGGTTTAGGATTGGTGCATGTAAAATTAATATCCTCTGGACTTTGCCTGCGCACTAGATAGGAACTTGTCAATTTGGCAAATTTTGTGCCGTCTGACTAAACTGCTCTCTGTCTCGCTCTCTCTCTTTTTCTTGCTCTCTCCATCACCACCACCAACTCGGGGGGGGGGGGGGGGGGGGGGGTTGCCGAGCAGCCCGTTGCCTATGGCGTGTCGACGAGGCTCGGGGAGGCCGCAAGATGGAAGCCGGCGCTTTGGTGGAGGGCTGGAGGCCGCTAGCAAACGGGGGGGTGGGGGGGGAGCGACGGGCCAGCTGGAAGCTCGTCCGGCACGTTTTGTTTGTGCTGCCGGTTTTACCTTTAATGTTTGCTTCTGATTCATCTCCCCGATTTTCGACGAGCCAAGCCGAGTAGGCCAGCTGTGCTCACCGTGTTTATAGCATGCGGATGAAATGGCTGCGTATATACGGATTGATTTCTGTGTGTGTGTGTTTATGGCAGGGGGATCTATGCATTCCGTCCCCTTCTAGTACCTTACATCGGTGTCTTCATAATTTACAGCATGCTTGATTTTACTGGTTTTATGCTCTCCTCTTATGTACTTTGGATTTTTTACTCCGGCAGCGAGATTTAATAACTGTAGTAAAGAAGTACTTGTTCCTTTTTTACAGCCTTTAAGAATAATGTCCGAGTAGCACTTGACTTTTCTGCATTTCGAGGTGCATTAAGAAGTTTTCGGGAAGAACATAATTGATGAATATCACACGTGACATGAACACTCAATGGTGCATACTTGTGAGATGAAGCAGTATGCTTCCATGAATTGGCAGGGCAGGGGTGTGGCAAAGTCAGTTTTCCATCTAGTGTTGTTACATTAACGCTCTTGCAAGTTACTGCATGGAATAACAATTAATTGAAATAAAGCACATTTTATTGTAAGTGAAATGACACCAGAGATGGGACTTTACTGCACAAGAGGGCTGTTTAAATGGAGGACTCCCCCTCCCCATAGCCAAACACCCTTTTTCCTTATACAGTAGTGTGTGACTCGGTTAGTTTGTGCACAGGTTGTGATTGGAAGGTTGCAGGTTCAAATCCCAGGGTTAAGAGTGGTTTCATTTTTAAGCCCCCCCCGAGTGAGGCCGTTAGCCCCCTCTTTGCTTCCGGGCCTGGCCCCGCTTTCTGAATTGCACGTCACTTTGGATAAAAGCTAAATAACAAACATTTTAAATGTAATTTTATCATTTATCCAACAATGGCTGAAGGGTTCATGTCCGATTGACGATAGGCGGTCTGGAGCTGCGTCTGTGCGGTCGTGAGCCCCATCCTATGATGCGGGGTAACGGTGGTAATCGGAGGAGCCCATCTGGGGACCCAGGGCGCACTGCTCACGCGCGTCCTCATTGCCACCAGCTGAGTTTTGAAACTGGACCTAATGTCTGGATTTACCCAGATGGATACTGCTGGGCACCGTTAGCTGGCCTCTGTATCGCCCCCCTTGAGACTGAGATCACGTATCGTCCATGGGGGAATCGGATGGACGTCGGGAAAGAGAAACGTGATGGAGAAAATCACTCTGTTTCTTTAGCATTCGTGCGGAATTATTTGAAAACCCATTTTATTTCTTCTAGCTCGATTTTGAGTGAAGATGAAATGCATTTTCAGCTGGCCCCATGTGCATGTAAACTGAATCTGTTCTGTCTGCTCCGTTTCAGATTTTCTGTGTGTTTCTGCATATTTACTGTGTTTTCATCATACTTTCGGAATGCTTTTCGTAATCCCAAAAACATTGTCTGCCCAATCCGATTGTGCATGGAGAATAGGGTTTGCAGCTTTTACTAGCTACCCTCCTCCCACCCCGAGTTCCAGCATGGCTACGCTAACTTTTTTTTGCTTTCGACGTACCAACAGGGATGAGAACCGCGCTGCGGTGGGTGATGCAAGTGTCCGAAGTTGGCCGGATTCGTAGTGTGGTTGTTATGCATTCCGGTATGAGTTAGGGTTCGTGAAGCTGAACAAAAACGTCACATTCATTAATTATTCTACACTAGGGTTACCTAATTAGTTCAGAGTGGGGTTACATTAGGAAAATGATACCAGTTCAAGAGCTTTTGAGTTATTTATTTTTTCCTTCCTCATCAAGATGCTAAAAAAGGAGAGGGAACATTTGCGTCAGCTTTAGTTACGTTTTAGCGGACTAATTATAATTAGTTGTTAACAAATAAAATGGGACAATTGGTAGCAGCTGTTGTATTACCTAGGCCCAATAAGAGCTGTCGATTTTTGTTCGTCTCATTAGTAGATGTAGCAATCAAATGGTCAGTAAAGATGAACTGTGAAGCTGCTAATTCATTGGCTCCCAATTTAACATCCTAATGTGTTTACCAATGAAATGCTAGCTAAACATAATTAGCATGAAGAAAATTGGGTGGTGGCTCTGTTTTCTTAAGTTTGAATAGACGCACAGAAAGGTCTGATATGCAGGTGGAGTGCGGGTAGATGTTTGGTTGGGATGCTCTCTTAAGGTTTTACTCCTCATGCAAACCTAGTCTTCGATGGTTCGAGTAATAGTTCAGGAGTTGTGTGTGTTATTATTATTATTATTGGGAACTGTTTGGGGGGAGGGGGTATTACATAATCAAATGGTTCTGTAAGGTTTCTTGAAGTGGATACCAAGTGTGAAATGTTATAGTAAAATGACCAGCTATGCAAGCAATGAGCAAGCATTGTAAAGTTGATTTGGATGATATGTTGGTTTGCCCTTCTCTCTAATGGCGGTCGTTAAGTGTTCGTCCTGAAGGATGATGGGTAAGTAACAATGAAGGCCTTTCTGAAATGGAATGTACCTTGTTTTGTCGGGATGTAGCGTGTCTTGTTGGATTGCACTACAAATGTTTGGATGTATGGAGACTTGGTTGTGTTTTCGTACTTGAATAATTGTTATTCTGTCAATCTCAAGTGAAGGTCATCAAAAGAATATCAAACATTTGGATTCAGTCTTTACTGTTTCTTCAACATGCGCAGGTGAATTGCTGCATTTTACCTTGCAACCGAAGCACATGCGGGCTTGAAATAGCCAAAAATTTGCTGCACTTGCAATGTGTTACGTGACTGACAGGGCACACGACAGGGCAGACATTTCAGGATAATCGTCAGGAACACTGTCGGATTGAGAATCAATGAGCCCTTCCTGTTAGGGGCACTTGGCACGAATTTGGTCAGGCGTTATCTGTTTGTTGCCGTTGAAACCAGCGAAGGTAATAGCTTGTTTGTGCTGTAATTGCTGTAATGTAAAGCGCTAAATTATTTTCGATTTGGCGTTACATCTGCTCCCTCATACTCCTTCTGGGTCCTGAATCACAGCTGAAGAAATGAATGCATCGTTCGCACCTCGGATTTGCCAAGGCCTGATGGATATCCCCGGATGTGTGTAGCAACCTCCCACGTCTGCATTGTAATGCCGGCCTCTCACAGACAGGAGGCCACTGTGCTAATATGGATTTGTGTCTCATAAAAAAGTCATTAAGATTGGGTTTATTAAATATTAATCTCTCATTCAGGCCATGATGAGCTATGATGAACAGACATCTTAATCTGCCTCAGTTTTTTTTTTTCGTACAGAGATTTCATCTGAGCCTGCACCAAGGAACTGCATTTATTTATTTAATTGTGTTTTCACATGCTATGTCATTTTAACTCAACCTTTGTGTTTCCCGCAATGGTCTTGAGCGTAGGGTGAGCTCTGTTTTATGCTGTTTAGGGGTTTGGGAAATGGAGCCCCTTTCCATGGGTAAACATTGAGAGTTAAGTTCGGAGAAGACAAAGTAGATGAAGCTTCGGATTCGCTTTTGTGTGTTTTTTCTTTTTTCCTTCCGTTTCTTTTGAATCTGTTTTGCATTTAATTTGATCTCTGCAGCGTGCAGAATTTTTCAGGGCTAATCTGATAGAGATGACAAATGTGCAGAACTCAAGGCGACACCCCATCTCTCAGCTTGTTGCCAGGGCTGCTCAGAATGCTACCTCTCGCTCGTGCTGGTCTCCTAGCGTTCCTAGCAAGCCTGATACGGTGGTACATCCAGTATGAACAATGTTGATAAGCGGTATATTTTCCTGTCTAATATTACCTGTTCCCGATAACTGATACTGATGGCCGGCTAACATTTGAGTGCAGCAAATCTGCAGTGAAACTAATGTTTCAGTAGTGCGACCACAACATATAATGCAGGCAGTGAAACATCAGCCAAATGGCGCTGAGTGAATGAACTGATGAAATCCCTCATCATCCACTGATCATCCAATGCGGTTCTCTCCGTTATTTTAGTAGCTATGTCTGCAGCTCTGGTGCTGTTAATTTTCAGTATTGACCAAAGGTAGAATATCGGCCAGCAGTATCGACCAAGACTGAGTAACAGTAGGCCGATCCTGATATGTTAACTGATATTCGCTGCATCTCTTGTTTGAGCGTTTTCCGACTTCTCATAATCCCTTTCCAGTCTTTAATGTAGGCCTTCCTCATCCTCCCCATTGGGTTGTGGGTGGGGCATGTGAACAGGATGGCGTTGGGGTGAGTGGGGGGATGGTTGCTCCTCTGAGTGTGTGACAGGAGCAGAAAAGCATTCAACTCTGCCAGCTTGTGTTCATTCTACGTTGGCGGCCTTCCTGGAGATGTGGGCAGGCCTGCCCTCTGCGCCAGGGGCCGCTGCCAAATGGTCTCCTGAGGAGAGTGAGAATCACCGGCACCCCCGCTAGCGAAGCCACCCCACCCCCCC